>QNGE01001541.1:51440-64799 GCA_008508345.1 Paragonimus westermani
GAGGCGTTGGTAGAAGCTTTGACTCACTTATTTCAACTTGTGTGGACGACGGAAACTATCCCCTTGAGTTGGGGTCACTCGATAATAGTTCCTATATTCAAGAAAGGTTTAAGGGGCTCTTGTGAAAACCAAATTTTTTTGAACGATAGCTTTCTCTCTCAAGCGTGATTTCGAGAACTGCCGTATCTTTGTTGTCACAACATTCGAACCATCATGTCATTCACGTACACCTTTGATTAGCAAAAGCTGTTGACCTTGAACTTCCGTCTGCCATGGTTTTGACCAATGGCAGACTAGTGTGTACATTGACTTGATGTATGAACTTAATTCGCTTAAATATTTTTTTATTTTCACCGTCATCAGGTATTGTTTATAATGAACGCCGTTAACCTGAACAGATCGTTGGGTCTTATTAATGCGTTTCAGATTGCTACTTCCAAGGTTGGTCTTCGAGATCCTCTGCTAGTTCAAGATGAAAAAACATATGCACTCTCTATTACCTTGGATCCAGAACTGTTGGTGTTGTATCGGGAAATTGACCTATTTACCAAATTTGGAATGGAAATTCCCAGTTCTGTGATTGACCTTGGACGTCAGGGCAGTGAGGTGAAACTGCATTATGATAGGTTGAAGGTGAGACAATTGCAATTTTTATACAGACGTAAGCCCTGTGTTTGTTTCGTCACTATACAATATCAAAAGACTAAAAACATCACAGTTTACAAACTCAAGCGAGGAACTTCATTTAGGCGCGAAGTTTACAAACAGTTGAATACAACTGTGGGATATCGTAGTGTTTAGTGCTGACTCATTGTATCACTGAGTTCGCCGAGTGTCTTTTAAGAAACCCGATGGATATTGTATGAATCTAAGACGGTAAATAACTTAAAAATTAAGGTAACATACGTAGAGCGCAATCACCTATTTCAAAGACTGTTAAACCCAACTCACCGCAAGCGGTATTCAGTAAGATTTGGCAGGCGGCGCTGCGGATTTGTTTAACTACTGATTAATCCTTTACAGAACGGCCCGGTAGTACTTTATAGCCCTGTTTGTGATTCTGGCTACTACTCGTGTACGGCGGGGTTCAATCTCTTTCTTATTTCACACCAACACTTCATCGGTTACTATGACATGTACAACCGTGGTATTCGTCACAACCTTCGCTTTCCACGAGGATCGTGTGGCGCTGTCCATTAGTTGATCTGAGTCGAGATCACATCACACGGAAAAGTCCATGTTCTACCAACGAAAGCTCACTATCTGTTCGTCTGATGGTTCAATAAAATAAACCTGTGCCATCATCGTTGGTCATTTCTTTGGTCAGCAACCCTTCGAAATTATAGTTGTAATGGTTTTTGTCAGCGCTGTAATATCCATAATTCTTAACTTTAACTCGCTATGATCTAACCAAGGAATTATTTAACTACTTGCCAAACTTGGCTTCAAAAAACTATCTACCTGGATAAGGGTCGGCCAGTCATGTGTTAGTTCGAAGCCTTTTCTGTATGTTCCAATCCGACAAGCACGAAAAAATTTTAAACTACGCACAGAGTGACGTCAGTGTGAGAGTAACCAAACGAAATTCGAACGAAGTACAGTTTGTATGTATTTTTAATTCCAGAGGGGTACCGTTTAAGGCTAGATAGTGGTCCTTGAATTCACTCAGAACTCTAAACTAAATCCAGAGACGTCAGAAAACCGCATATTAGTTCGAACTGTAGAGCATATTGACAAATTGCAGAATTATTTCCGGTAATTAATTTGCAGGCCATCACTATATGGTTTTGCCCACTGCTCTAACCTTCTCAATTCTAAATGTTATAGTTATGTAGGAAACCGTCATAAACTGAGAAGTAACAGCTAATTTTCAAATAAAAACTGCAAGTTCAAGTTAGAATTTGCAGCTGAATTCAATGTTGATAAAACAGGTCCTCCAAAATGATATTTAAGGAAAATGATTATCATTTTGGAGGACCAGAGGAAGTTCACAGTAGACTGGACAGCCGAAAACATTAACCTTAATTAGCGACCACCTCGACTTTTAAAACCCCATAAGAGTAGCTTGATCTTTCAGTTTTTTGGCAGATACCAATTGATTCAAAATATATTTCTGATGAGTAGCCGGAGATTTGGTTTATTTTTATGTTGAACATCACTCACATTTGATCGCAGCCTTCGCATTCAGATAGACTTTGCAGCCAGCCTCTTTCGATAAGAAGCACTAGACTCAAGCGTTCACATTTGATAATTCTGTCGTGCCTAATGTGAGGTCATTGGCGCAGTGGTCAACACGGTTACCTCATGAAAAGCGTGGCCGCAGCTCAAATTCCGGCCATGGCATGGATGTGCACTACTGACGAGCTCTAATGAGAGCGAAACTTGAGTCTAGTGCTTGTTTTCGAAAGAGGCTGGCTGGAAAGTCTATCTGAATGCGAAAGCTGCGAACAAATGTGAGTGATGGTCAACTTGAAAATAAACCAAATCCCCGACTACTCATCAGAGACCTCGATTCATAGAAGTAAAAAAGTGAGCGGGGAACAAAAATTGGTTTCTAACATGAGAAATACTGGCCTTTGATTTCGTACCTCCTCATTCGCTATCGCTTAAAAAAAAGGAGAAAAGCTTGATTCAGTCTATTATCCAGCGTTAAACCTGTGTGAACAGCCAAACAATAAACCTATGAACAAACACCTGCATTTCGAATTGTGTGACAGATCAATTTTTATCTGCGCTGGTTGGAAGTGATTTGACAACACTTCCTGATTAACGTAGAAGAAAATGGTCAGTTAGGAGGTCTACGTGATTGCCGTAAACGTTTCCCTGATACCTCATTTATAAAAGAATGGATAAAGTCAATGAAGACAAAGGTATGGTGCTCTTGTAACTGAAATTGTTAAACCTTTACGTGGACCTGAGTGTAAACCACTGTTCGGTAGTTCCTAAAGCTGTTGAATTTGCGCTACCCTGATAGTATTCATGGACTCGGTGGATCAAAAACATCTCTGGTTTCCTGAAAAGTAGTGAAAGATTGTCACCCTTACGTTCGACACTGTTCACGTCACGTCTTTGAATGAATAAACCATGCACTTTCTTCGTGCCTGCTTCCGGAATTGCAGTGAATTTACGAACCACGATAGGCTCCAGAACTTCAATAGTGCCGAGGGTGTCCATCTAAGCCCCCATGATTTAAAAAAGCCATGAATATGGGGTAAGGGTATCATTGTAGATCGGTCGTAATTCTGAATAGTTCAGTAGCTCTTACTAATTCTCAGTGGTTCACACTAGTTGGAATAACTCAGTGAGCCCGCACCAATATCGTACCACTTTCCTTGATGGTGTCCACTTGAGATCCATTGTATAATCAAGCTGATTGTAATTCCGAGCCTTCGGTCAGCCTAATTGATTCCGCAACTACCAATCATTGCAGATCATTAAGGACAGCTGGAGCTAACAGAACAGTAATAGACGGAGGCCGACAAAAGTGTCCCTCCAAATTTTCAGCCTAAGATGCAGTGTTATTTTATCAACAGGACTCTCTTTCTCTTCGGTATTCTCATTGACACATTGATGCTTTGAGGCAGTAACACGGATCAACTTGAATGGTTTAATAATATTCCCATACTCAAAAGCGGCTTTCTTTTCGTCAAACCTTCCACTCAACCATGCATTTTGATCAACTATGCGGCTGTGCCAAAGATGGTCATGGTTGTTTTTCTTAAAATTGTTATGAAACGACCTTGTACCATTCTTAGGCAAGCGGATAAAATATCACCGTAGAAATGTCGGACCGATAGGATTATGTTAAACCTAAGGTATTTACGGAAGTTTAACAAACGGGATGTGAAATTGCCCCTTCCGAAATGACAGGTTTCTCAGCCTTAGTAAGCCTTGAGTAAATGAGCCTAGAGTGAATTTAGCTGCCGGATAATCCAAATGAGCCGAACACAGAGTAACTTGCTTTTGTTGCAAACAGTTGTCACACGGTTTTCGACGATATTAAACACTCCAGCGTCAAGTAAAATGCTTACTACATATTTTGGCAAAACACCAAGTCGTTTATGAAGCAAATTCAGGCTAGCAGCCGGAAAAACTTTGACTGTTGGAACCAATATGTGGCCACAACCTCGTGATGTTCGGCCAACCCGGGTCTTGGCAACGACATTTTTGTGCATCCGGACGCATAGCGTTGCCTAGTGAACCACATCCAATTGTCTGTCTCCAATGATATTTGGTCACAGGTGACACGTGAACAGACCGGACATGAAAAGACAAAGTGAACCGAACATTGTGAATGCTCCTATGACCTTTGATTATTTTTCGTCATCCGGCTGAGCATATTTGGAGCTGTTTCACATTAATATCCACGTATGGTTGCATGAATCAAGACTTTACATGATTTCTCGTGGTATGTTGTTTGATGTAAAGGAATTCGCATAAATGGACGTCGATGAACAGTTTAAACGTATGATGAAATAGAGAGGACGAAGAACACTGAAAATATCATTTTTGTATCGTGACAAATTGAACATTTGAATGAAACAGTGGGATGACGCTATTCATGTGATGTTTTCTAAAGTAAAATTTCGTACATTCTGATCACACATGGACAAGTAAATAACATTAAATGAGTCAAAATTCCACAGAGCTGAAGTCGTGGCCTGAAGGACTTAGTAGAACGACACAAAAACTGAGAATCACGACTGTGGTTTTCGGCATTTTTGTTTTTATGTCAGTCTATTTAATCCCTCAGGTCTTGATTTTCCTTCTGTGGAATTTTGACTCGTTTAAATTTATTTATTTGTCCATGTGGGATCAGAATGTTAGGAATATTACTCCGGAGAACATCACATAAAAAGCGTCTTTTCAATGTTCCACTTAAGTTCACCAATAGAACGAAGTGTTTCAAGCTGACCATTAAAAATTATCAAATGTCCGCCGTTCTAAATGTGTACACGGTGAAAAGCACCCCAATCATCTGTCTAAAATGTCACAAATTCCCGACAAGAAACGATTGATGAACAACAGCCGGTGGAATAAAAGACCTGAAAAACTACCCTACCTAGGTTTGTATCACAGGTATCATCTATATATAGCTTCAGTACGCCATGACACATTTTTCCAAGTTTAGGTGATTAGCAAATTGCTGGAATAATTCCTTTCAAGACCTTTACTACGTGGAAAATCATACAAGTATGTTCAACTGCATACACTTCTTTAGATTTTATGCCAAAAAAATGCAAAATCTGAGCATTCTAACTCTTTGGTTCATATATTTACATTATTTTTCATTGATAAACCTTTTGATTTAAACTATCATTATTGGGTTTGAGGAACAGTTCGAGTTTCCTTCGTAACGGTGCCATTATTCTACTGAACAAGTGAGCATCACTTAAAGTGTTCATCCGTTCACCTGTCCTTCATAAAACTGATTCAAGTCACATTTATCAGCATTAATTCTAGTGCATCCGATATACGGATATTCAAGTTTGTATCCACTAGTTTTGTTTAGTCGAAGAAGATAGCGTAGGCCACTATGTCCAATTGCCGTTGAAGCTAGTTTAGCAGAAACAGCAGCACCAGAATTTATTCCAAGGTGAGATAAATATGAAAGATTAATCATGATGGGCAGACTTAGGATAAGACGAACAGGAGGTCAGCTACAACTCTTATACGAACCAAATTCATGTAGTCGCTTTTGCTCAGCTACACATGTATGTCTATCATGTACAGCTACAAAAATACTTGACGTAGGTTCTGTGCGCTTTCCCCAGCACTCTGACACGTCTAGAGAAGATTAATTTTTGTCGCTGAATTTAATGATAGCAAGCTAACAACAAATGGCTGCGTTCATTATTGCATCACCTGTAACCGCCAAAAGAACACTTTAAGTGCGGCTGCCTTTATAGATTGGAGAACGCATTCCCAAATGCAGAAAACAGCAAAAGCAATCAACAGTATTAATACATTGAGCCGGGAAAACAATCTCATTCTAAGTAGACAGGAAAATTTATCGCCATATGGTTCATAAGGTAGATTTGGATCAAAAGGCTGACAAATTACGCTCAAACTACAATCCAGCCCTTGATGTTCTCAGTCAAAAAACACTTTTCCATCCCCTATCAAAGAATAGTACATCCAAAATGAGACGCAACTGACTTTATTCTCTTGATTCAATAAAAGATAAAATGGAGTAACAACAGTGCAACTTACTCACCGGATCCCCGTCTAGTGCTAATCCATTCCCCACGCATCTCTATTGTGTTATTTTTCATTCTGTGATCTCCTCCTACATCAAAATACCTCGGAGCCTAATGTTATTGCATCTGTTTTCTAGTGAGTAATACCACCTCTATTACGATTAACCCAGAAACTGACATGTATATGCTTCATCCCTAAATTATTCACTGGACTGCGGTGGTAACCTCAATCCATTTTGCTGCAGAAGTTATTGTTTCTTCAGATAATAAAGCCTACACTTTGAATGCCACCAGGAAACAAACTTTAGTCGTGACAACAAAAGGTTATATTCTTTTGGATTCACGGCTCATCAACGAAGTACTGAAGCAATTAAACAATACCCTCCTCAGCATGGAAATCGAATCCTCCAGATTGTTACGGAACAAACGAGTTTATAGACGGGGATAGCCGACATCATTTAAGTAGTTTAAGAGGGAAACAGTGTTGTAGGAAAGTGTTCTATAGCGGTCAGTCTGGTTGTAGTTAATCCAAACTTTAGATAATTCGTAGACGTTATTTTGCAGCAAGAGGATTAAGGAATACCATTTTCCCACGCCGTAAATTTGTTGTGATTGCTTTGCAGTGCCCAATGGAATTTAGTTACCATGTAAGAGCTTCAGTCTCAAAACGAGCGAACAAAGCTTTATAAAGAAACCTTGGGTGACCATAGTCGATGATGTTATCATGTTTTACCTAGAAATACGTCGGATTTTCTTCATGAATGTGAATGTACGCGACAGCAATGTTTCGGTTATAAGTGTTAAGCGTCCACCAACTTCACCAAATTTCTCTCGATAAAAAACCGTGCTTCTTTCACACAAGAAAATATGAAGAATAACAGGTATGCTACTTTCAGCAACAAAAATTTGCGACAAACTTGTCTTCGGATGAACCGCTGGAAAGTCTTTACACCAACAAATCACACTTACTGTTTATTTGCGTGAACAACATTCATTGCTCACTTCTTTTGATTTCGTATTTTTTGCCTATTCTTCCAACTAAGGGAGGTGGTAAAGCTCCAGGAAATTGAACGTAAACAGAAAGGTTGTTTAATTGTTCACAAAAACGATGTTGAAAGATATGAAGTCGAAACATGATATCCGAGAACGAGGACCAATTGAAAATAACGAATGCTCTTAAGGACTACAATAATAAGTTCATCCGTCTCTGAGTGGATGATGCGCAGACTGTGATATTTTTTCAAAAAACTTTGACAACCTCTGGAAAACGTGCCAGAAATCAGAACACTCAAGAAACTTCCACTTCTAAATAAATTCTATTAGGAGGCCGGATTAACTTTAAGCCTGAGCCTTTGTATGCGAGATAATTACGGTTATTACATTTGAAGTAAGGTAGTTATGGGAGGCTTAGATTCAACAGTGCAAGCAACTCATCTGGTGGACTGCGAGCGCGTTATTCGATTTAATGAAATTCCTGTATATACTTAGAAAACTATGTGGAATAGTGGTGCAGGCTGATTAATTATAACCAACAGAATTGTCACTCGGGAAGAAGATTACAAGCTTCTGTGATCTCTTTTGCTGTTTATTCAATGATTATTATGGATGGACTACAGTCGACCCCATTACGCGAAGTTAGTCAATCAGCAGAAAGTGAGATACCATAATTCGCTTCGTTTGATGACTAGCTTTTGTATGAGACTTAAACTTCAATGAAGACCCGCTTTGTCAATAAGATATGGAAGCACTTGTTCTTGCCTCACCTCACTAGCCTCAAGAAAGCGTGATTTAGAACGACTTTAGCTATTGCCCCCAATGAAGCAGTCAGTGTTATGCTAAGTTGTGATGAAAGTTTAATCTGTACAACTGACAATAATCTCCACTGTCGAACCAAAGTCAATAGATCTTGTAGAAAGACAGGCAGACCGATCCTAATCTCTCCTGAATGGTGGTCTGCCTTAGGTGGACAAGCCTGCCCATTCTTCTACAGTATGCATCTAGCCACTACAGAATGTATTCCATTATTTTTCAAAATACTCACAATACGCATTCGAGAATGCTTCGTTGGATAAGACGCAGTTGGCGCTGTATTCCGCACAATGTCTGGAATAGTCTTAAGCAGCTTTTAATGGCAAATAGAAGCGGGTTATCAGCCTCACTCTATGCACCTCTTTTTGGAACTAACCTCATTCCAAGTGACATTTGCGATCGTTGATGTATCAGATGAATAATTTTAGTGTTTTGTTCTGAATGTCACAATAATTGGCCAACTTAAACAAGGTAGATATGCTGGAATGTGTATGGTTCGTTTCTCGTTGATAAGGTGTCGACATTATCAGTGATATATTAGCCAGAAATTATAGCCTGAACTTTTGAACTAAAGCAATGTCAATATACCTTGAAGATGTGAAACAGATAGATTACTTGGACGCAAGTCAATGGATAAGTGCACTGCTTTACTGGTCTCTGGCGTATAGTGTGCAAAATGGCAGAAATGAATTTCTCCTCTACAAATGTGATGAACTGACACTAGAATCGCGGAAAACCCGTGTTCCACAGAATGAACAGTTCAGCTGTCTGGTGTGAGCTAGACCGTATATTTCGAAATATGCAGTTATGGTTTGAATGGAAACGATCACTACAGACAGGGAATTGATCGAGTCACCACTGTGTTCAGTAGTTGTTACTGGATTGTGGTCTCTACTGTTTTGAGAAAATTTCCACACTATGTGACAAGCAAAATGTAACTTTGGACTCGAATTTTCCTGTTTCTAGAGTTTATCACCGATTCATACCAGCTGCGGATCAGAAGTTTAAATCCATCTCCAATGCTCTTGAAGTTAGTGCACAGTCTAGCCTTTTGTAAATCTTATAGCAGATTAGACTAGGTAGTATTCAGATAAAACTAACCTTCGGAATGTAACGTAGCGATTCTGACTTTAATTTCATTCTGAAATGCTGCAAACAAAGATTTCTAGCCCGGTGATTGTTACTTGCTTTATCCGGCTTGTTGAACAAATGGTTTAAATTGCCTGTTAACAAACGAAAAAATATCCGTTTCCCTTTTTGAAAAATTCATTCATGGCCTTATTGTATGGACCTTCTTTAACAGGCAATGCTCGCCGAGATCTGTCGGATGGATGCAATGTTAGATCCCCGTTGGGTACCACTAATGCGTGCTCAGTTTGCCACACTTCAAACTCTGCTCAAACCTGGCCTGACCCTGTTGAACTGGACCAGTCTCGGTATAGACCAGTACGTGGAGGACGTTTTTCGTTATCTCAGCCAAATGGAATTGTTGGCATATCGCGCAAACAATCTGTGTGAAAATCGAATAGAACTGGTACGTTCTAGATAAAGTGATTTTGCCGCTGCTAAATGCAGTCTTGTTAATCTTCACGTTTTCCATGCAGTCCATTATCTCAGTCTTGGTCACCAGTCTCATTTGCTCACAAATCTATGAATGACATTCACTCTATTCCCTGATGAATGACAGGAGTTTTCGCTTGCCTGAAATTTAAGTTTACTTCGTTGATGAATTAAAGAACATTATTGAATGAACTGCCTCTGGTCTGTTTTACCGAGTGACCACTCTATAATGTTTCTTCTTACCGAGGGTATCTTTGTACAAAAGATACATTTTGGTTCCCAACTCATCCTGTGTTTTTTCTACAACGGAAACTTCCCTGGATAGTGGGAATCTCAACAAAATCGCTGGTTTGGGAAAGAATCAACTGAGCTGCACTGGTTTGTATCGTGGCCGCGCATTCAAATAGCTTGACGCTTATACACGTCGATTACTCTTCAACGTAATACCGTGTTTCAGGATCTGCGGATCCGTACCTTCCTTAGCTTGTACGATACTTGTAGATTGTAACCTGGGCTTCGGTCTGATTTTCGTGG
The DNA here is from genome assembly GCA_008508345.1 of Paragonimus westermani. Lineage (NCBI taxonomy): Eukaryota > Metazoa > Platyhelminthes > Trematoda > Plagiorchiida > Troglotrematidae > Paragonimus > Paragonimus westermani. Next base: position 61,544 of record QNGE01001541.1, read on the forward strand.
TTTGCTTATCCTACAGTCTTTGCGCCTAATGGTCCTAAAGTCAAGTATTTACTATTCTGTGTTGGTGTAATTACCTCATGCTGGAGCAGAAATTATTAAGCACTCGAAGATGAGCAATCAATGCTACCAGTCACAGAACCTTTAAATATTGGAGGTAGTTTGTTGTGAAATGTTGAATTTGTCTTATCACGTTCGTGTGACAGTGGGATGTGCGTAGATAACGATAGGTTAGACGCTCGGCCAGAATGCCCTAATTACAACGGACCAGAAAAATATTGCTTTCTTCCCGCAAAATACGCAGGATTTCAGTTTCTTGTAGACTATTTCAGACATAAAATTAACTAAGGCATTCAGGAAAGTGGAAAATTGTGCCAATATTGTGTAGCTGCGACGGTTTTAACACGCAAAGATCACGCACTGCTAGGTTTAGTTTGCCTTGAATTGCAGTACATGTCAGTTCGTCCATTATCTTGAGTTTTTACCTTCGTTGTAATTAAGTGGGAACGTCCTTCGGTCAAAAACCTGTTTCTTTGAACCAGGTGCACTCGCATCTTCGATACATCCTGGGAAGAAAAAGGGGTATTAAAATAAACCTTAATACAACCTGATCACTCTGATAAATTATTCAAGGCCCACAACCAAATGAGCGAGTTCAAGGGACTGATCCAAACCGCTCTGAACAAAGGGTTATTTATGTTTCTTGTATTCATAATTGGGTCACTTGATATACGCCATCAGCCAAAAACCAAAGGCTGCCCTAGCTGGTGCGTACACGGCCGCACAGTTGAGCCTAGTTCAACCTGTTGAGAGGGTGATGTTTCACAATAGCAAACAGTTTATTCGGTTATTTGACATCCCACGCTATCTTTCAGTTCACTTGCAACTGCACTGATGTCTACCCAAGTCCAAATGTCTCAGCCAACAGTGGAATGCGTTGCAAAAACCGTTTAAGATCTGAAGACATGGTGGACGCCGAGGACATTTCCCCCATTTCCTCGATAATATACCCTATGAAGACATCTACCACGAAAGATTTTGCTCTTGCAAAAATAAGTTGGCAGTTAATGCTACCTCTTAACTAATGCCAAACTTTAAAACGCAAAGACCTGTGTCTAATTTGACCTTAGTCTCGCTTGCACTTGATCCTATTTCGAATCACGTGGGCAGTTACTCATTCGCAGAAATTTGTGTTACATCGCATTTCACTACACCGAATACCTAGGATTTTTACTTCAAAGCGGAATCATTTAACCTAGCTTAACAAACTTATGGCTTTATCGTTCTTGCTCATTACAATTACTGTTTCATTTCTATTTTGTACTCAGATCAATCCATGTCTGTCCGTCCACTACTGTCGATAATAGTGACCAAAATATTTATGTACAACACGTCGTGCAATTGTTCACCCTCTTATTCTAAACGAAAATGACGGTTGACCTATATGCTCGAAAACGTTCACAATAGCATGCACGTTATCAGATCAATTTACCGAAAAAAACAGGAGCAAGAATAGTGGAGTTTCAAAAGGCTATTGCTTAGGTTGTTTGTCTAATCCAGTTCTGTCAATAATGCACAGCTTGCAAGCCGACCAATTTTCTTTGTTCCGTCAGTGAGAGTACTACTACTACTTGTATCAAACATTGTTCCCGAAACGGTCGCTTCGGGTCATTGAATAAAATATTAAAATAAGCAAAGTTATGACAGCAGCGAATATTTGTGAACTGGTAGTTCGTAAAATAGACAACTGCTCAAAAACGTGAATCTCATAGCATTTAAGTTCTAACCACAGTCGTTAGGCCGAAACTTTTTCTCCTCCGAATAGAAAACATCGAGCTAGTTGCTACGATAATTCTGTTGATGGAGCGATTAGTTTCTTGGTAACGCTGCTGCTCCGTCAACTTTGGTGGACTACATGAAAGTATGCGTACTACTGCTATGTCTTATGTTAACGTAACTACTTTCACAGAACCTCCTCAGTCAGCTGTCCCATCAGAGCAACTGAACAGTGTTTCAGGCACTATAAAAGATGAGTATTCAAGCCATTAGTAAATAAAAATTTGATCTTGACAGTACTGTCAGCAGTGGTCGTTAGTTCGTTGGTCTCTTTGTTTCTCCAAATGTTTAGAAAAGCAAGAGTATACTTGAGTTTACGGTCATGCGCTAGGTTATCACGCGGATGTTTGACTGATAGGGTGACCGTTAGTTGATTGATCTATTCTACATAAGTCTTCCGAACCATGGGAAGCAGTGTTCGGATCTGTCGGAATACCTGGCTCATATAAGTTTCCTGAACATTCTAGTCAGAAGGTGTATTGTAATTCAAGAACTTTAACTCGCATTACTGGTTTAAGGCAAACTCTTTGGCATATCTAACGTAGAATGTAATTTGTAAGCGTGTCAAAAGACATTCAAAGTTGATTAAACAGTATCTCGCAAGGCTGTTTCAAATTCAGATCTGAATCAATGGTGGCATACTGAAGAAAACTGGTGATATGTCGCGGGTTTTGTCTTCTAACAAAGTCGAGATAGTCCCGGGGTTTGTAACGCTGCTGGAGACGTTTTTATCAGTGATACACTCGACGAAGTACATAGTGTATAATAGTCCCGAACAACCTCTACAAGAATAAAGGTGAAAACTCACGGCATAAGTGAACTACATGGTGTGAAAAACTGACAATACTGTCCCAGCATTTGACAGGTTTCCTTATAATAATTGCTGGTTTGCTTACTAGAACAGATGCATAAACAGAAACAGAGTAAAGTTTAGCCTCAAATATCTTGTGGATTGTACAATGATGACGACGAATGCAATTGTTAGTCCTCTGGTATATCTCATCATCATCATAGACAGCAATACATCAGTGGTTAACACTAATTCTTAACTACCACACAACCATGAAGAAAAAACAAACCCTATATAGAAAGAGAGAAGGAAAAAAGAAGGGGACGAGAAGGGACCCAACCACTGAAAATGACTACGTCCCTATTTAAACATTCAACATCAAGGTGCCTACACCTTGCAAACAACACAACCGAGCTGCAAGTGAGAGTAAGGCGTCATCAGCAAGACAGCTTCCTTACGGCTTTCACTGCCTCGCGTCATTAAATGCACTCACTTCACAGACAACTCGGACAAACAACGACAACATTCACGCCACTGAGCTCGATTAGCCGCCATCTCACCTAGTGTCTCCAACCACCGACTCTGTGAGTCGCGAGGACCCCAGCCCGGGAGACGAACACGACCCACGGTGGC
>QNGE01001541.1:67740-104208 GCA_008508345.1 Paragonimus westermani
ATTGTTTGTGTTGTGAGTATTCATGGTTGTGTGTGGGCTGAGATACTGCCAGGACGCCCAGACCTAGACAGGAGAATGATTAGGGTTCTCAACCAAAGCCTTTGGCTCAATAGCCTGTACTGCAAGGCAGCGGGTGGGTGGCGGTGTATCAGAAATGGTACGTTTTTCAGGAAGTGATGCCAACCATCTTCCAACCTCCAACCTGGAGGACCAGGAGATTGTGGTTTGTTAGACCTCTACCTGTTGGCCTGCCTGGTATGAGTAACTCTGTCCGGTTTAGCCCGAAAGGTCATCGAGATACGCAAGCTGTCACATCACGTCAAGGTCCAGTCTCACCGTGACGGCTGGTTTATCCCACCATTAATAAAACAGGTTAAAGACACGGCAGGACTCTTAAAGTATTTTCAACATCCTTACTGCCATTGATATGGATTACGTTACTGAAATTCATAGCACACTCTCGTATTGTCCAATCAAAACAAAGTTCATCTCTAACGGGTGGCTTTTGTAAGAAACTATATGAAAGAGATTACCAAATCTTTCCTGTTTTATTAGTAAATGAATGACTTTATTTTTGCTGTTCTACAGTAACAATAACGGAGTTTGTAACTTTATCATTAACGTATCATACACGACCATTACCCTGGCTTGCTGTAATTTATTCAGAGAGGAACATATACAGGGAAGTGCATATATATATATATATATATATATATATGGTGGCACAAAGAGGTGCTGATATTCTTTGGTCTCTAAACCAAATAACTGATTCCTCTGTTGTGAGTTAACTGGATAACTAATAAGTAATTGACGGTTTTTGTTGGGATAAATTGAAAATCATTCACAGATGTCCGTAACTTTCACATATTCCTAGACTTTGCAGGAAACGTCTATCAAAAGAAGTACTGGATTCGAGTTTTGAATTTATTGTACCAAGTTAGGTGTGTTTATCACAACCACGATTAGGTCTTGAACCTCAGCCGTGCATATATGAGGGAACTGCTGAACAAGTTCATTGGCTTTTGTAATTTCAAACTGAAAAGAAGTCCTCTTATTTGGGTCACCGTCTGGAGTTCACGCGATCAATACTTTGTTGCCTTCAGAGGTGATTGGATAATGTGAGCTTCACTTACATGTGAATGTGGTCTAACGTTTAGATACAATAATTTGGTCTTGTCCAATCTGAGGTCAAGGGAAAAGTTATCAACGCGCTTTTCTCAGAAGAACTTGCACCGGAATTCATGTTTTAAAAGCAACTGGGATATGCACACAGGTAAATCTCTATCAAGCGCAAAACTCTAGCCTATTGTTTCACTCACGAAGTGGGATGGTTGAGGAGTCTGCGTGAATGCGAAAGCTGCGGTCGATTATCAGTAATGTCTTATGTGTGTCAGTGAGATTGACGGAGCATTCATTAATTTGCTGACACTAAAATATTCCATCAAAGTTTTGTTCAGTTGTCAGTAAGAAGTTATATTTGTCTTGGTTATTGTTTGCTTCATTATTCACGAAAGATATTGGAGGAAATGTCGAATGTATGTCTCTGCGAACTACCAGAATCTGGAAGTTGGAGTATTGACTACTTCATCGAACGTACTCGTGGTTTGTGCATGGAAGCAGGTCAATTACTGGAACTGAAAAGTCAACTGATTCAAGGATCTGTGTACGAACTCATCGATATGTTATGTGGCGAGTATCGTAAAATGATGCACAACATGCCTAGGACTACCGAACCACCAAAGCCGGCTGATAAACCTGGCACTTCGCTGTCTCATGACCAACCCAGCCGACTGAGTGAGAAAAAACGTAAGTGCTTTTAACTTATTGTGACTTGATAGGCTGTAACAGAGCCCTAATTTGCAAGTTCCAAGCTTTCAGACTGGTTACGTAGCCCAGCTAGTAGACCTGATATTGCAAAAGACCGCAAGGTTTCTGTCGCTGTTTCTTGCTCATCATTAGCAGAGATTTTTACAACCGGAATGTTTCATAACTCGCGGACTTGCCATACTGCCCACTAGTAAAATGCTTTACGCGGATTTTGCTATCTCAAAGCTGATCACACACTGTGCATTCCACACTTCTTGCATGAAATACCAAGTGTCGTGAAGTAGATGGATAATACAGAGATTTTACACATTTCGTTACATTTGAACATTTTAACAGATATTTCGGACCGCGATGATGTAATCAATCGGCCTACACACGTATATCGACAGAACCAGTTACCAGTCCACTCTGTCACTGGTGGACAGGTTTCTCTGTACGCAGAGGATGTGCTTTACCTGTTAATGGCCATGTACTGAGTAAACCAGCACGTCTTTGGGTTTGGTTGCACAATATATTCAAAGGGTTTAGCCCAGAGTTAGTTGTCAGTGACAGGACAGTGCGTATTAAATGTTCAATGGTGTTTCTTCGTGACCCGCCAAGGGGTTTCGACTCAGCTGAAGCGTTTGGAAAGCTTTGACCATTATAATCACTCAAGTACTGTCCATTCGCGTCCACACTGGATGATCTTAGAGTTGAGTTGATCTGGTGATTTCAACGGTTGTGTTGGAGATGAATGGTAGGTGACAAGTTGGAGTGAACAGAACTTGACTCGCATAGCTGCCACGGAATTACCTCTCGGCTAGTTTATTTTGTCATCACCGGTGTAAAACAACCGACAACAAACGCTCGTTCCGAGAACCGTGGAAATCATGACGATAGCAGATTTTAGTCAGCACTGTATTTCAACAAATGATGGTTGATAGTTACTTCCTTTGAACTATCTTCGGCACTGATAAAGATGTACAAGTGGACTTCATTGGGGTGGAATTGCGAGAGAACGTCGTGACAAACACGGGTCAACCTCCCGGTGTTCACTAACAGCATCATTGGTGGCGTCCACTTGGTTCACGAAGTCACGCATCTGTTTGATACCGATGACCGGCAAACTGCGACGAATGAATGATATCTACTTTCTGCACCAAGTGAGCAACGAGTACATTGAACAGTAGTCGATCGAGTGAACTAACCATGACTGCAACATTGTTTTGTATGCAACCATTTCCCTTAAAGCTGAAATCCACATTCGTGTTAAGTACCAATGCAAGACGGGCCAGTGTGCGTAAATATTAATTATTTTGTGTTTTAAGAAAACGGTAGGACTAACCAAGCAATCTGCCTTATGTTTGGTGATACCATATATGTGATACCATACATGCTAACGACCATATCCGGTGACTACGTATCATCACTGTTTTCTCCGACCGTTACTAATTTGATTGGTTCCGGAAGTTCCATCGTTCAAATTGTGTTGATGTAAGGTAAACGTGATCATTAATAACACCATATATACACCTACCTTGTGCAATCCATATGACTACACACTGTGTAATCCTTCGGTGTAAGTGATTCCCCTGTTGTACTATCAAGCGTGCTCTTCTAACACTTCGTATAATTCCCAGTCAAAGTGCCTTTCGAGTTCGTCGGTTTTATCTGTAAAACTACTCGGGATGAGTATGACAACGTCATTTACTCATGAATACACGTGTCGTTGTATAACTGATTTTATCTTTTATAATAGTCTGGTGATGTTCGCATGACTACCATACCTTCAATAGATCTTAGCCGAGTGTCTTGGGATCAAGACCATGTATGGTTTATAAGATATCACTAAGGTAGTGCTCATGTTCAACCAACCTAACGGTGCACCATGTGCACAATACCTCAGTTAGCGCATTGACCAGTGGAACTCAGCGATAAAGAACTTCAACCTAGGTCTATAACTCGATACTATCAGTTTGTCATTTGGGCATGCAAACTTCAAAGCCACTGGATGGTGTTTCTGTCTGACTACTGGTGAGTCAAATAGCGAACAATTTGGCAGCATACCTAAGTGTTCGCTGTGAAACTGTCAAATTTTCTCCCACTATATCTTGTTAACTTCTGTGAAACCCCGGATAGGTTGGTTTTGCTCTGCATCGCTTTTTACGTCAAAAGTTGTTTGAGCGAATAGTGCAGATGAGGCTATCTCTTTTTTAGAAATCAGTGTTTTACTGAACTTGTTTAACTGAATTTTCAACTTCTCAGTGCAAAATCTCTTAAAACCACTTATATGTTGAGTGAAAAAACTAATAGAACGACGATCTACTTGTGAACACAGTGAAACGTTTTAATTGAGTTCAATCTACCAACAACTGGCGGTTTATTGTAAGAAAATGTTTGATAGTTTGTTTCGTAAACTTACACATTTTTGATATTATACACATTTTCGATGTTATACCATCATTACTACACGACCACTAACGTGACCGATGTGGTTGATGCATTTTTAGAAGTTGCTTTTTTACTCAGCTCCTGTTAAACCCAAGCTGTCACCTCTCTGAAACCTGTCAGAAACAGACATTTCTTTATTGAAGTGTGCCTCGGGGGAAATCTGTCAAACTTTCTTTTTTTGTGGTTTAAATGAAAAGATTATTAAGTTGTTTAAAGGTAATTCATGACAGATTGTCTTCTGTGGATGTTGACTTTTGCCGACCACCACATCATTAACTGTGATATCAGGTAGTAGTTAGGAATCAGTAAAAATGCTGACTTCACAATGTGTGTAGCTCTGGATACATCCAGCTGACCATGACCTGTTAGTATGCCTACTAATTTCATGACTGTTGTCTGGTTTGAAAACTTCGATTCAATTCTCGAGATCACTGTTACTGACCTTCGCATCATGTAACTTGTGTGTGGCCCGACTGCAAAAGTGGAAACAGTTTGCAGATATTGTGAACCAAGACCATAGGAGCACCCTCTGTTAAACTAAATTCGACTCAAAAGTTTTGAGCCAATATGCTTAGGAAGGAATGCTTATGTACGTGCATTAGTTCTGCTAAAATACGGTACATGTTGACTAATGCTAGCAACACTTGTGTAAATGTTCTGTCCTTCTGTTGTAGCAGAGAAGGTCGAAGTGACCGAACACAAATTTAACGTTTCCTTCTAAACATGTTAAACGGTCATTATGGGTCGTCGTGCACTTTACTTTGCAAAGTTAATGGTTCAATAGAGAGGAATCCGTCGAAAGACATTCGCACGATCTGGATTGCGATTTTGCATTCATACTTCAACACAGCACATCACAGATGATAAGAAACGATCGAACTTAATTGCTACGTTGTTGATTAACCAGTAGTGTGAACTTATACATTGTGCGTTAACTGGGTACAAATGTGACTTGTAGACCAATCTAACCGAATATTTACAATCGTATGGACTGGGATTTACATGGTAGAGCTCAACAGAGTCAAATGTGTTTGAAATTGTGGGCACTGAGCATGCCGGCTGAATGTGTTGGTAGATCTGCGAGGGATTTTTAAACGCTCTGGTCCAAATGCTTCAAGTTTCACTGAGACGTGCTTGCCAACTGGCTGTCTGTGAAGGAGGACACACAGTTGGTTGAGATGTTTACAGGAAGTCGGTACATAGCTTGTGAAATCTGGTTATGACAGCTTCCAGTATAGATAACATTTATATCTGATGGACCAAGAATAAACTTAGAGCAATTAAAGACGCTTTCGAAATCATTTTATGCTGTGCGCTGATAACACACTTGTAGTTATCTATTAAACAACAGTCTATATATGTTGAGTTATACTACCGTGAAGCCATTTCGACAGCCGTCCAGTAATTCTCTTCCTACATCTGGGTCGCCGGAATTATTTTTCATCAAGATCAATGGGCCCTTGTTGCTCTTAACATCTCCGGAATTCACTTTGGTCACCGAATTTTGATCCAATTCATGATCTTTACAAGTATTTATTTACGTGACGATATGTTACTAATTTTGCTCGCTTGACTATCGGGGTCATGTAACTGTTACATAGTTGGCCCGAATATGAATAATGGAAAATAGGCTGTTCGCCAAATCAACTGTTACTTCTGATGAACTCACGGTAGTTATTCGAAACGGTAAAGGGGAACGGTGCAAAAATGGTTATTTTTCTTTCGAAAACGGAAACTGCTGTTTTGAATTGCTTCTTTTTATTAAGTACTAGCTGGTCTAAAATTGGCTGATGTAAAATTTCCATAAACCACGTGCGAATCTCTCGACAGTTGGTACAAAGCGATTATCAATGTAAAGGTTTGTAGGCATGTTATCACCAAATGGTTACTATTTTTAATCAACACAATAATTCAAGTGTTTTAACAAATAATAACAGGACTCCACATTGACCAAATTCATTTTGATGAACACTCGGTAATACAGGTTTGATGAAAACAGGCCTGTTAATGACTTTCAAAATGGCAGAGTTAAGGGCTACACTCTAAACGTATCAAACCAGGAGAGTACACTTTTCGAAGGCAATCCATTACTGTTCCGCCACTTTTCAGACCGCGTTTCATGAGTGCTGAACCATAAAGTTGTTATTGTACTCGCACTGGGACGGGCGGGTTTATCTACCAAATACCATTGAACTACTGTGTTCATTATTCTCTTTAAGCACCTGGTTCGGCCTTATCGCACACCAAACACGAGCGATGTAGACGGAGAATTGAAGCCGCGGCGGTTAACTTGCTCGAACATTTCCATCACAGGTTAGTGGAAACATTAGTGAAGCTTGTGCGTAATACGCTGGACAACCTTCGCAAACGTTTGACTGCAACAAACTACTTGGCATACGGTGAGTGATCTGTAGAAGTTTGCCTGGTTCATTTGTTTTCGCGTGGTAGCTGTCCAAGTATCGGTGTGCAGTCCTCGCAAAATGATTTGGGGCATGTCAAATGTAACTTTCAGAGGTGTCATGCTTATCTACAGTCATATATATCAATGTATACTAACGAGACATTGGTGAATGAACTCAACACTAGTTGGCACACAGAAGAAGGCATTTATTGTTAAACAGCTTCGAATTTATTGGCCCCCGCCAATTCCAAGAAATACTTTAGTATTCGTTAGGTAACAAGAAACCAGAAGTTAAACCGCCCTAAATGATTAGTAGTTTCTCTTACTTGAACCCCTCTGAAATGAGTTAGAAGGAAAGTAGACTTACTGTGCTGCTCGCTTTCCCGGAGACGTCTGAGTACTGCACGGACAATCTCGAAGTACTGGCATCAGCTGTCGACGATGAAACCGGATCCCAGTTCTTCTTTTTCGATTTGGTCCCATAAAACAGTTCATTGATGAATAACGGCTATCTCTCATAAACTTTCGTGGGGTCATGAGAAGTGTAGTCCCATGGCTAGATGCGAAAGCCCTTGTATTTAGAAAATCCTTCCGCGCAGTTCTTTTAAAACGGTGTATCGTCAACTAGAACCAATGCAAATTTAGTAGACCACCATATGCAGTCGAATTTAACGACAAACAATCACAAGACTAACGCACAACGAATAAATCGATAAGTGTTTTCTTCCGTGATTGGCTGTATAGTGCGTTATATTTTAAAGTGATCCCCGTGGAAAAAACCTTGAAGTTAAAGGACCAAAATATATTGACAGAAAAGGCACATTTTTGACAAGGTTCAATGTTCTTCTGGGGATTCCTAGTTCGCTAGAATCCGGTGTGAATAACAATTTTTTTACATTTCTTCATATATCTTGTTTCTCTTACTTTCATATGTGAGGTAGACCTTGAAATGTACTCACCACTCTTTCATATTGTTTAGATATTAACCTGTGAAAACATTTCATGTTCGTCTAGATTCTGCAAACACTATGATCTAGTCTACGTACATAGTTACATAAGCATTTTTATTAAAATGTTACAGACTTCAGACAGAATGATATGCAATCCAGCAGGAATAGGAGTATGACTGTGAAAAACTATCCTTGGTCATAGCGATTTCAATTATCCACGAATAACTTGACAGTTAAACGAGCAAATCATGTTCATATCACAGTGTTGGTTCAGACTCAACTGAAACCCGTATTATCCGCATATGAATCTTTTCGACGATGACTTTGTCTGTCAACTCACATCAGGATCAAAAGTATCCTGATATACAATGATTCGAGTATCCGTAAAATGAAGATGTCATAAGCACTGTGTGGTAGCTGAATCTGTAGTCGTGAATATGTCCTCAACCCATCGCTAGTTGTTAAACAATTCATGTAAGATTTTGTTGAATGCCACGGATTCCGATCAAACTATGGAAATATCTGGTGTATTACACATTGAGAGGTTTCAGGCATTCTGATAGAAAATGAACCAGAGACCGATAATTGCCTGATTTTGTGTACTAACTAAACCTCCATTGATGTTGCTTCAAATATCATAATTTTCACAGATGCGTCGCGCCAATCTGGAACGAACTACTGTTACTTCACCTGCCACGCTCAGCTTTCGTTGCCTAACATTGTGATTCAGCCTTCTATTGATGACCTACAAGTTACGCTCAACGCCGCCGTAAACTGTATCATTTCTGTGGGTCAATACATCACTCAGTGGGATTTGAAGCTCTATGAACCTGGTGAATTTGAGGTAAATCAGTGAGTAGCCCCATTGATAATATAACCTCATGCGATAGAACTGATAGAGAATCAGTTGTGGAGATCTGATTCAACTATTATCCTCGGTTTATTCAGTATATACATACTGTTAAATCAACTGAATAGTCGAATTAAACGTATTAGCAACATAGTCTAGATAGGCTGGATACATATGTGTACACAACTTGAAATCAGTAGGGAGTAGAAAAGTATATATATATATATATATATATATATATATACAGATAACGAACGTTGTTCTACAATTACGATAGTAAACAATTTAGATTAACAATCACGAGCAGGTATGAAAACGCATATAACACTGCAGCGGAAACATGTGACAAACTGTCCAGTTAATTCGGACAGCAATATAGGTTACTGTTTCATATATAAACATATACGGCACGTTGGGGTAGAAAATGGAATATAAGAATTTATATAGAGTTTATGGAAATCAAGTATGTTAACATACCAACAATGGTGAATAACAACGGTAACTGCAAACAAATGAGCCATTAAATTCGGATATAGGCGTATACTACTGTGAACTCATGAGTAAAGTAAAAGTTAAATGTAAAATTAGAACTCATAATCCCCAACGGCTGAAGTGCCGCCGACATTCTCTTCGTTCAGAGCTTCTTCTAACAAACACATCTCTGGAACTTCTCCCTTGAGTCATAGTTTGCTTGGTCGTTTCATTACTCCTAATACCAGCTTATCATGTTCCTTTTATACTCTGCTCTTTGGCCATAGACTTCTTGAAATGCGAATATTGGTGACTAAAATTAAGCCCCTTATCTTCAGGTCTCGGTTTTCTTCGTGCCATTTCTGTCCGTTAGGTAATGCTGGTAGATAAAACCTCAGCCAACTTCTCTACACTTCGTCCGGCAAGTGGTGAACATGTTGCCAGAGTTTACTTATTTGGATGCTTCGACTCCATGGACTGTTCGTCAAAGTCGGTAATTTGTTGGGTCAGAGCGTTCCGAAATCATCAGGTTGACCAGGGTTAACAGTAAACGGCTGAATGTTAATTACTGTCTCTAATTCTACCATTGTGGTTCGTATAACTTCAATCTCTGTCACCCGACCATCGTAACCAGCCGAAATGTCTACTTTATCGAACAGCTCAGGCACTCCAATGCACCATCACTATGAGTGGCGTAGGGTGGATCGAATTTCCACTCACAGGTTCTTTCCGTGAGGTGGTAGCTCACCCGTCCTGATTCCACGAATTGATAGTGTCATTTGGTTCCGTTTCGCCTCCTCTAAAATGCGATTTAGTGTTGTTATGGAGTTTCGATGGAACAGTTTCTGGTGACAAACCGGTGGGATGCACACAGAAAGAAATCAGTGTCCATGGCTCGTGTTACTTCCGTACGCAATGCTGTTACGCAGAGTCTTGTGGAAAACACCTTTTTGTTGTTGTTTGCCTGGATTCAACAAGCGGAGGATCGAAGTAATCAATACGGACGGAAGTAAATGCTCGCTGGAAGGTCAGGAAACGCTCCCCAGTTATGGGTATCATCTGCTGACCGCATGGTTTAGCATTACAAATCCTTCATTATGGACAATTTTTGCAAGAGTTTGTGAACTACCGAGGTTCGATTCAAAATCTAGTATAGCTGGCGGATTTCTGATAGTACGTGAGACGCTCCAACATGCTCGTTCTTCGTGATATTCCACCACAAATAAACGGTTTTTGTCATGTTTGGCTGGTGAAACATTAGGATGTTTCATATCATATGCCAGTGGAGACCAGTTCAGCCTTTCTCCGACTGATAGGATATAATTTTCTAACAGAGCGCTTGACTTTCAAAGGAAGTTCGCCAGACGTTTGAACCATCTACTAAACTATCTTAACCTACGGTTTCAAGTTCGCTTCTGAACTGAAGCTGTTGTACCACTCGCACTCTCTCCATTTCGGAATATCGGATGTCACTCGGTCCCAAGGATCTCATTTTCAAGGTTTTCATCATTCTGTCGGATTTTAGTACCAACTATCCTTCAAACAGAAATTCACCTAGTGGCTTTGGTACAGTTGGCTGTACTGATTCTCTTTACTCCGGAACGGTTTATCACGGAATGCGTACATTCTCCTAGGCGCAAACTCCTCAGGATTTTCTAGTGTCCCAACATATCTCCACTGCGCCAGAAATGAATTCTGGTGTATTGCTGACAGTCGAATTGCTAAAAATGTGGTAAACCTCCTGGCTCTGACTCGAATCGGCTGCAAGATAATTACTAAATCCACCCAAAATATCGGAGTGGACTTCAATACAGGTTCTTCCATAGCCAGGGTGGCTTAACGGGCGATAAGAATTAAAGCCGTTGATTCTAAACAAGGGATCGTAACCGTTTTAATCGGAGAGGCACGAGACTTTTTCACTACGTTAGAACACACCACATGCTTATCACCATTTTCAACCCTAGCGTAAATTATGGCCCCATAACCCAGCTTGGATTCCTCTGAGAAACAGCGCAGTCTTATTCCCATGAATTAGAAATGCCTGATATAAAGTGGAGTGGAACTCACAATTGTTCTAAAGAGAGGACATCGATAACGAGGTTGCGTCACTCAGTCATTTCCGGCTCGTCTGCAATTTTATCCCAGTTCATATTTTTTTGTCTACACGACTCTAGCAGTGATTGAGATAGAAGCGGTACAGTGGAAGAAAATCCTAGAGTTACAAATTAAGGATACGAAGGACAGTGGGGCTCAGCGAGTGCACTCAGCATCGGCCTTCGGTCAGTGAATGAAAACAGGATCGCCATAGACGTTTCTCACAGCACCGAGAGTTGAATACACAAAACAATTTTGCAGGTTACAGTATACATGAGCAATAGAAAATAGAATGTTCGGCTAAATGGGCAGTTTTCGACAACCGTTATTCGTTCACCTACTCAAATTGAATCCGCCTTTAGACGCGATCACTATAAATTGAGAGGCTAGACTTTGAGTTTTTTTCACGGAGACGCAGCTTAACAGGCAGTCACCAACGTAGAAACTCTCTTTCGCAACTGATAATGTTGAATGAGGAGATTCACCAGGGCNGCACTCAGCATCGGCCTTCGGTCAGTGAATGAAAACAGGATCGCCATAGACGTTTCTCACAGCACCGAGAGTTGAATACACAAAACAATTTTGCAGGTTACAGTATACATGAGCAATAGAAAATAGAATGTTCGGCTAAATGGGCAGTTTTCGACAACCGTTATTCGTTCACCTACTCAAATTGAATCCGCCTTTAGACGCGATCACTATAAATTGAGAGGCTAGACTTTGAGTTTTTTTCACTGAGACGCAGCTTAACAGGTAGTCACCAACGTAGAAACTCTCTTTTGCAACTGATAATGTTGAATGAGGAGATTCACCAGGGCAATCTTTTGTTGTGTGGCTAAATGCATAACTGACATAGCTGGGGAAGAATGCAGCCCCAAATAAGAGGACTGCACGTGAACACGACCGGTTCTAGATGAAACTATCCATTGGACCACCACAAAGATCGTAGACATTCCCTTTTCTTTGTAGGGACCATGACTTATTGGAACATGGCTTCATTTCCAGTCACACCTGCAGTATGTCCCATCTTGAATCTCATCACAACACCGAACAAACTCTTGACAATATGTTCTATTCCAAGCAATTGTTGATTATGTTAGTGACTGCCTGTTAAGCTGCGTATCTGTGAAAGAAACTCAAAGTCTAGCCTCTCAGTTTACAGTGATCGCGTCTAAAGGCGGATTCAATTTGAGTAGGTGAACGAGTAACGGTTGTCGAAAACTGCCCATTTAGCCGAACAGTCTATTTTCTATTGCTCATGTATACTGTAACCTGCAAAATNAGTGATCGCGTCTAAAGGCGGATTCAATTTGAGTAGGTGAACGAGTAACGGTTGTCGAAAACTGCCCATTTAGCCGAACAGTCTATTTTCTATTGCTCATGTATACTGTAACCTGCAAAATTGTTTTGTGCATTCAACTCTCGGTGGTGGACACCATTTAGCATCTCCAGTTTGACAGGTTGGACAAGATGTTTGAACACAATCTCCTGCGGTTGTGGTATATAACGGATGTACTGCAGGGTCCGAAGTAACATTCATGTATGGTAAGCAGCTGGATAGTTGTTGGGCAACGCTGGGCTACTGTAGTTCCCTGGAAGGCTGATGCAGTTAATGCCGTATCTCGCAATAGAGAGTTCATCCGTTTTAGCGCTTCTTTCTCCTCAGCGAACATTCCGGGACGATGACTGTTTGGTTGCAAATATTCCAGTTCGTAAGTACTTTCAAGTGATGCAGAATTCTCGATCGATTCACTAAATATAGCGTTAACACATGTCTCTTTCACCTCTTCACCGTCAACGTGACCCAATAATGTCCAGCCATGCAGGGTACGCGTCGCAAGCGGCTTCGCCGGATCTTCACCTCGTTGTTCAAGTATCCAGTGAACTTCTGATACTTTCATTGCTGTAACTGCTCCGATTCCATGACCAAGATTACCTGGAACCGTGACGTAATCTTGCAAGTACTCCTAATATTTCGTAGACCTGATGCATTTTCTTCACTTACCAAGCCTGACACCTGTCTGTAGGTCTACCGCAATCTAGCGGATACAAACCAAACTCTGTCGAGAACTGGAATCCCTTGGTTACCGTTGAAAAAGCTTGTGAAGACGACTTGGTCTGTAATTTTAACTCTCGCAACAACTTCACATCGATAACAGTCGAGTTAGGCCCGCAGTCTAATGATGCGTTAGTTTCTATTATCCTCTCAGACCCATGCAACTTCACTCAGATCACTCCCAGAGCTACTCAATTGTTGGATGCGGTCATAGTGTTCACTGCTGTCCGTTCAAACGTAGGGGCTGTTGCCTTTTCTTGATACAAAGGTAAGTGACGTTTGGACTGACAACCACTCAGTCCGCACCTGTTTATGGACCAGCACTTTGTCGAAGAGTGGTTGGCCTTAAGGCATAATTCACATAGTCCTTTACTCGGCAATGAAAGCAACTGTTTTGCTACGCTCATGGCTCGGAATCGCGAACTTCGATCCACGTAATGGTCGCCGTCACATTTTAGGCAAGATAAAACGTACCTCCTGTCTGTTTCGTTTAAAATTTGAGTAGCCAGTGACGCATTACGGCTTCTACGGACCTCGGATCGTTCACTGTTATAAAAACCATCGCGTCTTTGGCTTGATTCTTCTGTATACATTACTTGTGCGGCTGCTACCTCCCTACAATCGTAAACTAACTCGAACAAATCCTTGGAGGTGAGTCTTAGAGGTGCTTGCAGTTTATCAGCAGCCTTTTTGAACCAGTCAAGTTATAGTCCGTGAGACAACCACCTGACTGTCGCCATCATGGTTAATGAATCACTCAGCTCTGATTCGTACTACATCTGTTGTAGTACACTGAGGCAATCTTTCATTTGTAATAATAGTCTGTTTACTGCGTCTCTACCATTGGTCGCCACAATTGGTCCACCAACTAGATGACTGGCGTGAACCTGAGCTCTTAGGTGCTGGCTACCAAACCTCGTTCCAGGTGTTTCCACGGCGTCTCGAAGACCTTCGTCAAGCTCCAGTACAGTACAGAATTCCATGGTTGCTGTTGCTTTACCGCCACATTAACGAGCCAAATAAGATAAATGAGCTTCCAATCTCACACAGCGTTCAACACCTTGGACTGGGAACTGCGGATATACAGCTGGTACTTAATTGTGTCGCTTTCAAGCCTAACTGTTTCTTTTGGGAAGACCTACTAAGTAATAAGGAATGCAGCCAACTTTGTGTACTTCACAATGGTCGTTCGACGACGTACCAAGATCACTCACACGTGCCCATTGCAGGACTCGACCGCAGGCATCACCGCACTGCAGTCCACCGGTATATCGCTAGGCCACCGCCTGGACATCTGTAGTTATTTTCACAGGAGCAATATGGAAAATTGCAAGCATCATCGGATACACACGAGTTAGTATTTTCATTCTGTTCTCTTGAGCGATGCATTGAAGACGTTTAAAACTCATACCAGCAGAACATGAGTTGTTCGTGAGATTAACTTATGTCAAATCACACAAGATATGGGTTGCTCACAGCGTCTCTTAATAGACCAGAATTATTAGTAAAGAATTATTATTAAAACACTACTCAAGACCATCCAAACTAAGCCATCATTCCCGTTCCCCCCTTTTTCTCGAACCAATTTCTGATTATTCGTTCAAAATCTGGACAAGGACAGAAACGGACTGATGACTTCTCGACTACTAGTTTATTCCTAGTTACACACTAAAATGCCACAACTGCTGTCGAAAATTACAACTTCAGCTTTAACTTCTTTTAGACTGAGAGATCTGTACAAATAAAATGACGCAAATCTGTTACTTATCGTTATGTAATCGAGCAGTTGACTCTTCTAGGTTGACCACAATTGACACATGAACACAAACTTTGTATTCACATGGTCTTTTCGAACAGTCTCTTTCTAAGTAAGGTACACAATCCGGGTTTGATTCATGACTAAGCAATCTATGAGCGTATTTCCTGAACATAGTTCAAGGTTTCCGTAGTGGCTACTGCCTTAATATCCCCAGAGCAGACGTGACCAGATGACCCGATCTGAGAATTTAACCAAATGTGCTTATGAGTTTAGCATTTTCGTTTTAAAATTGGTTGCCTGACCGGCGAAAACTGTGATCGAACGTAGGTGTTTAACTTACAGCGACTGTTACTTCACGAAGTCTGATCTGAAGCTTACAACCTACATCAGATTGTGGCTTTGGCTTTACACGTGTGGTAGGGACAGAAGGACAGGCGTTCAACCAAGTGACTCAAGGTACACTCATCGCTTTGGTCACCGAATTTATAAGCACTGTTTTGAATAAATCAGTTAAATTAATTTGAACAGCTTATTCTCGGTTTGACTAAACAAGGGCGGTTCAAATTTTCAGATTCCCTCAGCTCTAATGGGACGAAAATCAAATCAACGTTTAACCTGTAACATAGAATGCCCGACTTAATATATGTACCCAGCTTAGCTGTCGGACAAATCCAAAGCGGAGTCAATAAATTAATATGAAACTGATTAAGAAATAACCTCGTGTCTCGTGAAACTATTGCGTTGTTCATCCAAAATATGGGGATTTAGCATCATTAGGAGGGAACGTTGATAATCTGATTTAAAAAATTAAAAGAGTTCCCTAATGAAACGGTGGCGTGACGAAGAAAATAAATCATTGATGGGACAATTACTGAGACAAGAAAGCAGTTAGTTCAACATCAGGGTTGGGTCATACAAAGAGAACAAAAGTGACGAGGTTCAGTTCAAGCTTTGTACAGCTCCAAAACAGGTTAAACAAACATGATACACGGATTTGTTTTGCAGCGAGGTAAACTGAAATACAGATGAGGAGTACTAAAACAAATTTTATTTACAGATTTATCGTAAGTATTCAGACGTTTTGATAAAATAGGACGACAAAAATGGGCGCTGAGTAGTGTTTACTGTAGTCAGAAGTATCATAAACACGATCGGTGTTATAAAAACATCTACGAAATGCACATAAATAACACGCGCACAGTTCACCTAATGCGGGACAGCGCATGAGCGCACTAACCTAACAAGCTTCTTGTCTCAGTGATTTCATTCGCCTAAAGTAGTCGCCAGAAGTTATACCGTGATATATATCGAAAAAATAAGTGTAAAACCACTTTACATCTTAAATACGATGGACCTCTAACTATTCCATTCTATTATTACCGGGTCTTTGGGCTACAATTATTTTAAAGGTGGGTGAAATGACAGTAATCTTAATATGTCACGCCTAGTGGGTAAAATCTTGATATTTGCCAGGATTCAGATATAGAGATGAAAACTGTCGGGGAATGCGCGTAAAGGAATTTGATGGTACAGTCGGATTGCGTGTGATGTAATGGTTTCTAGAAGCAATACGACTTGGATATTTTATTAAACACGTATCCACCAAGGAAGGTATGTCAAAGAAGGTAAAATCAAGAATCGAGAATTAATAACACCTTAGTTTGGTAGAGATGCGAACACTGAAACTCGTGAACAATGTACAGTTTTGTCGAAATTAATCCATTGACTGGCAAAGGCCCACAAAACTCAAGAATTTCTGGGATGCTGATGTCAGGCTGACGATCCCACTTCAATACCGAAATGAGTATTTCCACGGTACAAGATAATGGTCGTCCGATCCGCGTGTTGTTGGCCAACTAGGACAAGTGAGGTGGTCTTCCTTAGCCATATAATTAATTATCTGTGTAAAAATGGATCACTACAAGGAAGTTCTATCCATATACGTAACTGCTGTTGGTATCTCTTTTGGATGAATACAACTAGAGAGTAAAGAGAAACAAAGGTTAAATGAATGATCGACCTCTATCAGTGATCCCACGAAAATAAAATCACTTTGTTCACTCTGATCATGTGGTTAACCAACTGGGGGACGTCTGGAGCAGGTCTGAACGACTGCAATTCAGTTTGCCTAAAAAGTGCATGTCACGCCCGTGCTAGCTGAGAGCAGAAACCCACCGTGTTTATAATCATAACTACGGAGTAGGCAGAATTGATGGTTCGTAATCTGCAATGAGAACGAGACCTTTGGTGATGTGACAAAAATTAGTAACAATCAACAGTGCGTGGATCACTTTAGTTCAATAGCATCGGGACTCACAAATAAATGACCATCACAAAAAAAGGAGAGACACAGGAAGTTGTACTGTTCTCGGAAGCTTATTCAACGTCGTGTTTTGAAAATAGCTGGTCCATTACAAAGGCGTATGCTTTAGGAGTAATACGTGAGGAAGTAACAATTGTGGGGTAAATTTTTGTTCGCTGTTCCCCCCATTCAATTAAACATATATCTGGCAGTATATCTATGTCTGAGATGTTCCTCACAAAACATTGGTCAGTCTTTCCCACGGAACGTTTAATGTCATTTTTAATCGACTGATTTCTAGAGACTCACCAAAGAACATGGGACAGTTATTTGTTTACGGTTTGCCAATGAATTTTTCAAAGTCAATTCAGGTGACTTCCGGTGTAGATTACCCTTCGAAATACTTTTTTTATAATAAGGCATCTCGTGAATAATTTATTCTAAAAAACACCTTGACGCCGCGACAAAACAGTTCATCCACATCGACGCTTGATGTAAGTTCGTTTGCATGTATAAAACGTTATCGAGTCCTTCACCTCTAATTCCTAACCACGGTTTGCAAAAGTTACAGCTATTTGAAATTCGGATTTGGTTGTTCACCTATACAAAGTTCGTATTAATTTAGAACGGGAAAGGCTGGTTAATGGCGTTGTAAGTTTCTTTTCTTGCATTCAGCCACCTTCCGTTTATGCACTATCTCTGAAGGAGTGCGTTTCGGCTTTCGACGTTTCACGTTGAGTCACCTTCATCCGAATCCATGAGTCACATTTTTAAGTAAATTTTGGCAAAATACTGTCTTTTCTGTCATCCCATGACCGTAGTAAACTGAATGAGCCGTTATCTTAGTGCTGGGCGATGATCGTGTTGTTCTTAGGTTGAAATACCTCTTCACATGAGCTCAACTACCAGAAAAGCTTGTAAGTGATAATGAGCGCAGGCTACAAGCTACGAGTTTCTACAGTTCATGAAACTGTGGAACATTAAATATAACCCGGTTTCTAACCGAACGATGGAACACCTGCGAGCGGAGACAGAATAAAGTATCCGCACATAATCTGTCTTATAGCAAGTGGCTGAACGCCATGATGTTGTTTTCACATACACTTCATCCCAACACTAAGCTACGAAAACAACGAAAGGTACGCTGGTGTTGGGTGATGAATTACCACGAGCTGTTCTTGAAACTTCATTTAGAAAATGTCAGTTTCCCATAATCACGATTTATTTCCTCAAACTTGGAAAAGAGTGTTCAACAACAGCCGAAAATTTTGGTCAAACCTTAAGCCAAGGGCACAAGTGTGTTGCCCAGGTAAGTGGGAACAAATTAAACAATAGCTTAGGGTTCAGCGGCAGACACATCTGAGGCATCATTGTATGATAATAGGAACCTATGATAAAGCAAACATTCCAGCTTCACCACTTCACGTGACGTGCAAGCGTAACCGTCTGCTGTGGATCTCAATGTCTACATTCAAGGAGAGAGAAATGATGCCTTTCCATCCCACCCCTATCGATACCTCACTTTACGTGAGTTGAATAAACATTAGCTTCCGATTGGTTAACCCTGTTATCATTCTTTTAATATATCCGTTACTTTTAATCGTGGAGAGTCAAAATAGACTGCTGATCCTTGCTTGACAGTCGATCGGAATTGACTCGAGGTTAGCAGTATAGCAATTTCTGGGACTCAAAGAAGCACATCTTGCCAACCGGAAGATTGGAATGACGAGCTTCCGTTGTGTTCAGAGCGGACAATTGCTTGTGCTAGCTTACGATTTGTCAGGGATGAACAATCCGAAAAGAAACTGAATATTACGGATAACTGCTACTGCTTATATACAAAGTGATAGACGAAATGAGTGGAGAGAACCACATGCTATTAAACTGAACATACCATAAATGTCCCACTAAACGCAACATGTTGCCTCTGAGATTCTTTTCACTTATCGCGTATCGTTTTTATCTCTGCTTTCAGTCAGTGGTCAACAAAGGTTCGTTCACCCGTCCCTAAACAATTGTCCGTTCTCTCGGAAAACCTGACACTATCAAAGCTCTCTACAGAGCAAAAACGGATTTCGTCTTTACATTACTCTCTGATGACAATCAGTGTCATTACCAATCTGTAACTAATATTGTTTGGTTTCCCTCCGTGCAGTGAACGCTCATCCGCAGCCATTCAATTGATCTGAAACCTGGAGCCATAAGTTAAGAGACTATACACGAATATTTTTCACTGCATTAGCACACTACCATGAACGTTAACGCGTCTCTATTGTCTGCTTGTCGCAACCCCCCCACCCCCACGCTAGCAGTTCAGCTTACTGCAGCAATGTTTTGGTCTATTTCAGCCTCAGTCACTTGCACCACGCTAAAGGGAACGAATAGATGATGTGTGCAACCATCCATTC
Source organism: Paragonimus westermani (assembly GCA_008508345.1). Lineage (NCBI taxonomy): Eukaryota > Metazoa > Platyhelminthes > Trematoda > Plagiorchiida > Troglotrematidae > Paragonimus > Paragonimus westermani. The sequence continues at coordinate 87,289 of QNGE01001541.1, forward strand.
ATGGCAAATTTGCGAACAGAAATGTCCAGATTTTACCATAATCCTCCGCCACAGTATAGTGTACCATTTCACTGGATATCTGAAGTAGACAAATTAACTCCGTTGCCAACATCCACATGTACTCATCTGTCGTATTTCAGCGTTTTTGCACAACAAAGTGAGTTAAGTTGAGAGCAGTGACTGTGTATACAGTCGTATTGAACATGTCCTGACCCTTTCTGCTACCTTGGCGTGGTGGTCAGGCTTGCGTGNCTCAGTCACTTGCACCACGCTAAAGGGAACGAATAGATGATGTGTGCAACCATCCATTCATGGCAAATTTGCGAACAGAAATGTCCAGATTTCACCCTGATCCTCCGCCACAGTATAGGGTACCATTTCACTCCGTTACCAACATTCACATGTACTCATCTGTCGTGTTTCAGCGTTTTTGCACAACAAAGTATGTCAAGTTGAAAGCAGTGACATGACTGTATATACAGTCGTAATGAACATGTAGACTAGAAGTTCACAAGTTTTTCCATTTTCCTCCTTAGAATGGTTATCCATTTTTTGTGCTACAGCTATTTGCAAGCCACCACGTACTACAGTCTCCTGTACACCATTATGAGGGACGCGAACACACCCAAACAGAATACTTCTGGATGCCGTAATGTCATTGATCGATCAGTCTAAAACCAGAATTAGCCCAAGAATGTAGTGTGATTGGTATACGGCTGTTCCACACTTTCTAGCAAACTGCTCAACGTATTGCCGATTTAAAATAAATCATGTGCACTCACAGTTCAACTGCTTTTACTATTATGGTTTTGAAACTCACGTGTTGCGTTCCAGCTGACTCACCAAGTAACGTTAGTCTGACGAGCTCATATACCATACACCATATCTTTTTCAATGTTACACTGACTTGTTACGTCTATTACGGACTTTTACCTTACCACTGGTATACACCTACTTCCCTACCATGATCCTTCCATATTGTCATTGTTGTTCACATTGTCCAACTATGTTCTCCACCATCACACTAATGCCATATGGCAGAGGGAAATTTTTGAGACTGAAGCATATGTTGTATATTCGTAATGAAATGTAAGTGGACAGTCCACGCAGATTCGCTTGAAGTTGGAGTGTAGTACATTTTCATTTGATTAATTTTTAGTGAATATCGTAAAATGTCGGTTGGAAACGATAGAGTGTAGTTGATAAAAGTTGTCAGAGTACCCCTTAAAATTTCCTACTCACTATCCGATGCTGACTGCTTTCTACGTGAAGTAAAGAATCCTGATTTTTGCTGGACAGTTAAGCAAGAAGACATAGAAGTATACAAAGGACTCCGGGTCAGATATTTCTGTAGTCGTTATAGTTAATTAGAAGACATTCAATAAAAAGATCACCTTCGCTGATGTGTCTGAACTCACTTCAGACCAACGTAGACCTTATATATAAACTTAACGTTTGAAAACCAGCTGTTTATTAAAGACCGGCTCAGTAACTGGGGAAAATCCTAGGTAATAAGAACAACTGTGGCAGTTCTTGGTCAATATTTTGTCCACTTTGTTTTTATAGGGCTGTTCAACAATATAGCCCACCCTAACTGATCATCTTGAGCGTATACCAACTTCTAACAATGTGCACTGTTATCCACCTGTTTACTTTGGCACTTCCACTATGATGGTGCATGTACAGGGAAGAGAAATGTCAAATTCTCACGTCTGTAGTGATCTGAGAGCAAGCTTCGTCCGACAGCTCAGGAATGTAGTGAAAACGACCTCAGAGATAGAGAAATTAGACGTGAACAAAAAAAATGCTCATTTCAAACACTTGATCACACTAAAATACCCTATTGGTGTGACCACTCTTAAATTCACAGGCAGACAGTCACTAACAAACACATATTCGGCAGTTAGTAATATTCAATGCCTCAACGTAGGTTAGACAAACTGTGTTATTTCGGCGACTCATTTTCTGATTTATCTCCTTCAAATAGAATTATATCCATGCATTATAATATTCCACATAGTTCACCAGTGGAGCGAATATATCTTTCGGTTCCTAATCTGGTATACGATTATACCGGATGTGACATGACCTTTTGGGAGAACTGTGCTCATGTAATTAAAATCCATTAATAAACATCATTTATTGAAAATGATATTGCAGCTTATGGCAAATCCGTGGTCTCAACTTAAAATGGGAATCTTGAGGAATGCGTTTGTCGATAAGATTCAATATTGTGATTGTGACTTCTTGTAAGACTACCGGAACACTTAAGTTTTACTCACAGAAAATTCGAGCGGGTGTTTGTTGTCAGAATCCTGTTATGCCTCACGCGAAGTTACTGACGCAGTGGTCATTACGGTCGTCTAGTAAAAGCTTGGCCCATGTTCAAATTCCGGTCGTAAGAAGTGTAAGCTCTAATCAGTGAGCTGTGTGCTCGAATCACGTGCTTCATTTCGTAGAGGATGGTAAGAAAAACTAACTGAGTTTGACGGTTGCGAACAAATATAAGTGGAGTTTGACTGATTAGCGGTTTTGTTGTTTGTTTTTAATTAGAGCTGAATGAGTACTAGTGCTGTGTTTATTTATCTGTATTTACGTCAAAACAGCAACGTGTAATCGAGATGAACCGAAAACTATGCGACCAAGACAAAAAATTGAATAGCACTACTCCTTGCAGCACCACGGACACAACTGGTGCGCACAGCTCAGTCAGTACCCCAAGAGACTTAGCTGTGCCAAATCAACTAGTGGATATAATGGACTCCCACCAGTCTGTCAGGCAGACGGGACACCGAGCCTACTTTCTGAAGATATCGGAGAACAAAGAAATCAGTAAATTACGCGCAATGTTGACCTCAGTTTTCAGTCCAGTTCAGAAGGTCAGTTTTCGACATTCACCTCATGTGTACTAGCATTACTATCCACGGTTATCTGGCTCATCAGTCACGGTAAAAACTGCAATATTTGCCGTGCATTCTGAAAGATGTTTTTGTTCTCATAATTACGGTGCAGTCTGATCTGTGTTAGTTGTTTTGGGTCACTAGTGTTCTCACCTAACCCGGGCTAATGGTATGTGTAATTGTATCCAAAAGACTTTTAATGAAGTACGATCATTATTGTCCGACTCGCACATCCCCACGTCATGGGTGCGTTTGCGCTTATGATCCAGAATTTCGGTCCACAATGTAGCGTCGTCTTCCACTCACACATAGTGTGCACTTCTGCCTGATTTGTGTTTGGCCTAAGCTTTCCGTCGTGGGTTTTTGCCTGCCATTTCTCGCCCGCTGGTCCGATGGCTCATCGAGTCACCCATCTGATACGCAAACCACTCGCTGTGGGCTTTTGTCCTTATCTCACCTTTGGATTGAAGTATTTCACCGAATATTTAAATAATGACGCCTCCGATTTGGTCACGCATTGCATAATGGCTTTAACATTGTGTACTTCATAGTCTTAAATTCTCAAAAATGTTGAAAACTAACTTTCTTTTGCGGATCCGAACCCTGATTGAATTCAACAGACTTCTACGCGGCCAATCAATACATGTAAAAAAGTGTTTTAGACCAGTTAAATTGGTCCAACTAGTTCTATTTTACCCTTCATTATAACATTGCATGATTTATCGATGGCCAGGGGTATTCCGAACAGACAGTCAGACGAATTCTAATTTATCTACGCGACAAATGAAAACCTTTCTGCTCTCTTTTCTCAACACACAATTAACACAACAAGCATGGATTGATATCCAGTTGTATGCATTTCACTCAATCCATCATTCCCAGAAGGTGGAGTGTCTATGATATACACCCTGGTAAAAAACAATAAGACTATTGAGCAGTTTACCGAGTACTCATTTGTTGAGCTGAATTGCAATTTTTCCTAGCTATACTAGTAAAAAATTATTGTGGTTGTAAGAATGACCACAACAAACTATGAGACCACTTCGACATCCGATCTATCGAGGGAAGGAAGTGGTCTGTCCACCTTGCTTCAATGTCTCAATGCCTACGTCCGATACATTCTCCTCATAAGTTAATACAAATGGATTGGGTAAAGGTTATTTCATTGTCACTTCTAAGCATAATGTACCTGCTCTGTGAAATCACAAATCATAGCATCACAGCACTTTTTATGATAGAGTACACTCCAAAAATTCTCGATCAGGTTTTATCACGATTACAGAGTGGCCGTTTTCATAAAAAGTGCTCTACGAAATAAGTCATTATTTTGATATGGGGCGTCCTTGTATTTGTAACACTACCTTCTCCTTTGTATAAGATATTACAAATCTTTCCAAACCGTTCACAGAAAACGACATCTATAATGACCAATCCCCTGAAAGGTTCTGTTGAAACTGCGATTAGACCATCGTTGATCGTCGGTCATAGCTGTCCCACCAAAGTATACCTTATATTTCTTAGGGTCATACTAGTACCACCACCACTCACCTGAACTATCAAGGTTGGGTTCGGTGAAAATATCACCTTGCTACACAAATTTTTCCTAGGCGAGAAAATCTGCCCACTGAAGATGACCACGAACTCATTCATACTTGTTGATAAATAACCTTTAATTACTTGATCAGTTGGCCGGAAAAATACTCGCACCGCCATTCGAATGATTTGTGCGGAGACGTTAAACTGAAACCGATATCAACCGTTCGTCGCATTAGAAGGTATTCATTCTTTACTGCTCTTGGTTGAAAGAGATTGAGGTTTCAGAGAACGTATGACCACACTCCATGACTTCTGAAGTCAATTTAATAGCTTTTACACCCGAGATACACTTTTTTCCAAGTTACACTGTCACTCATAGTGAATCTATAACAGTTTGTTTTCTTCGCGAGGTGGACTAACAAAAGTCCACAAACGTTGTGTATCGGTTCGTTCACTACTTGCTACGATGAATTTGCCTTACCACTCAACGGCGAAGTGGCTGGTGAAACTGTTGGAACCCGTCCGAAAGATGATTCCCCGCTCAGTCTAAGTGATACTTTTGAATTTGTTGATTGCATACAGTACGTTAACATGACTTCACAGAAATCATGCTCATTGGACGTAGTGTCGTTATTCACAAACGTATCGCTGCTAGAAACTGTAAGCTTTATTTGTGACTACGTGTCTGAGACCGGAATCGATATTTGGTTACCACCATTGAAATTGAATGAGGTTCTGCTCCGTTGCACTTTCAATGTACAACTGATGTTCAGCTGTATGCTGTATCGACAGACAGATGGTCTAGAAATGGAATCTTCGCTCGGACCTGTACTGGCCGATATTTTGATCGGAAAGCTTGAACGCACCGCACCCCAATCCGCCATCAGCCACTTCAGTCAATATCACCGATACGTATACGATATATTTATCGTAGCCAATACGGATACTAATATGTACACGGTACTCGAAACATTCAATCGCGCTCACACGTCAGTTAAGATTACACTTGAGGGGGAGACCGAAAACGAAATATCTTTCCTAGATGTTCGGTTATATCGACGAATAGACGGAACTATTCAACGTAGGGTTCATCGCAACACTACATGGACAGGTCAGTATACAAACTTTCACAGTTTTGTACTCCTACAACAGAAAAAGAATCTGGTACGCTGTCTGACTGATAGGGTATACAAAATTTGTTCAGGATAACGGCTACCCGGAGCGATTTATCGCCAGAAACATTATGAAAATATCACCTAAACCTGAATTGCATGACGTAAAAAAAGACACCCGTGTTTATTCGAATGCCGTTCAAATATGACAATGCCGCAGAATGGCTGACAACTAGGCTCAACCAGGCACTAAACAGGACCTATGCTACTGTTGAAGTCCCTAGTCAATTCTCCACATCCCCAGTTAACAGGTTTTATAGCAAAGATAGACTGACCGTTCAGACCTCATCTGTGTGTATCTACTCATTCACTTGTTTCTGTGGAGCAGGTCATATTGGTAGAACGTCAAGACAGCCTTCGAAACGGTGGCTGGGACACGGGAAATCACGACCGGTCAACAGTGCTATTCTCACTCATCTGGCTAGAAACGGGCACCAGTTTAAAACTGACGAAGCCCTCGAAGTGGTGTACCGCGTGCCAAACAACCCATCAAAAACTGTCTGAATAACAACAGGCTGATTGACTTGATATTATATCATCAAAAACGGCTTGTTCACACGCTGTACCAATCATGGCCACAAATTCATCGAATCAATAGGCAACCTGCGCGGTCAAACCAATCAAGCCGTCGTCAATGCCCTGGCCAGCGAATTAGTTTCCCTGGCAAAGGTCTGATCGATACCTCGATCTAACTTTACTAACTCCTTATATAATTGTACCGGCCTGAAGATGAATTATCGAAGACAGATGTTCGTCTGTATGACTTTAATCTAATAGTCTTTAATTGATTCCTTCTGTTACCGACCAGCATGACAGTTTAGAACACCAGATTATCGATCTGTCCACTTGATGTGCGTAGTCCGAAGTCTGTAGGCTAACTGGTCATGTGTTTACATTATTGAGATCTTTCCTACATCTATTTTCGGGCAAGGATCGATGGCGTGCGTCTTCTTGGAATATAAAGTATATATGTGCGGTGTTTATGAAGCAGAATTTGATTGTCTGGGCCTACAACTTCGTACAAGCATTTTTAACACTTGCAATACAGGTCTTACATTAAAAGAGGTTACCACCAGGTGATAAGAACATCTCTGAACTATCGGATATTTGTTTCTGTGAGTCATTCACTGCGCAGACACAACAGATAAGTTCACAGTGAACAGCTTTGACAAATAATTGTGTAAATTAGGTGACTGTTCAAGTAATGAGAGTTCCTCTACGATATACCTTCTCATCTTGGAAACGGCCATAAGACGCGCTTACCATGTCGTAAATAGGGCAAATAAAATGAACGGTAAGGAGCAATAGACATCACTTAGATCTTCGTCGAGTATTTTAGGAAACATGTATACCTTATTCAGGGAAGTTGTTGGAAATTTTGATTGATATATATTCAATACCACTGGTATCTAATAGCAGCCTTTTCCCATCAAGTTGTGTGTTGAACTTTGCGGTTTCTTCGGCGGTATTTGAAACTTGTTGGCGAGATACATTAACCAATTTGTACCGTTTAAATGAGGGCTTTGTATCGTGTAGAACTGACAAGACATCAAATGAGCCTGTTCTCAGGAGGTTCAATCGACGAGAGTGATACCGTAACACCGATGCGACTGAACTCTTAAGCCTGGTAATTCTTGTGTATCTAATATGAGGCCATTTATGCAGTGGGCAACTCAACTTCCTCAGTATGATATGGAACCGAGCTGGTTTCGCCATTAGCGGTAGGTCATTTATTGCCGATATAACTTAAATAAGGTGAAAGTTGACTCCTATGCTGCTTCCGAAGGCAACTTGTCTTTGAGTGTTTTTTTACTACAAAGGCGGCGATGAGACGTTAGTCATGTCGAATTTGTTTTTTTGCTGTTCGGCCTAGGAACTTACATTACGTTTCATATAAAAGGAGGACCATGTCAGTAAATACACTAAACCTGCACACATGCAGCAAAATACGCCTTACATGAAGGAAAAACAGATCTCAAAAATACTGCATTTGGACATAAACCAAAATAATTCAAACGACAGAGCGCAAGCGCTGGTTCGAATCCAACAAAAGAGGGACTTTTCACACTCAATTAAACTCGATATCATAAATTCCGAGTAAACGTTACCACCTTCTATTACTCAGGATGTTATCGAAGTATTGCAGCCGTTTGAACGCTACCGATATTTGTGGGCAAACTCTCGGGATGTGGAGTTGAGTGAATTTCTGCAGGGAGCTCCAATGGTGATGGACTACGAGCAAGCAATACGGAGGTATGAAGCCGAAGTAAGTTGAATTAAACCACATACATGCCAAGCTGGCTTGCTTCGGTTGCGTTGCCAATAGTTGTCTCTTTCTCATGCACATGAACATACACTTTTCCCAAAATCTTTTTTATGTCACCTGTCTTGGTCCTGAGAGATCAGATCGGTTATCCTCTATTACCGGCCAAGGACAGAATTTGCCATGAGATGATGCTCCTATTTGTCATGTTGGATCGCATGGCGCAACCTCGTGAAATTTTAACAATTTTCACTGGTCTGTGCTACCGTTATTTTCTTTTAGGCAACCTACCACTCGAGGTGGAACCATTAACTAATCCACTAATCGTGTCACACGTTCAGTATATGTAACAGCAAGAGTATTTGGTATACGCTTTTGTTGTGCGCCTCTTCATGAAGTGTGCGTTGTCAACATGTTCTTTTTCATTCAAAGGTCACATGAAATGCACTTTTGTACCTAATTATGGGCACGGTCACGTTCTGCTTACCTTTCAGACAGTTATCCTAATGGAGGGGTTAACAAGCGAAGCAGTGAACAGACGCAACATTCCATAGCCATCCGGATTTCCTTTTCGGTACAGTATTGGGGCTGATAGCACATGGATGATTATTTATCTGCCGTATTTTCACATCTCAATATTGGCCTGTAAAGTTCACCAGCCCACGGTCTGAAACATGCAGTTGCGTCTGATAGTCAGGATATATGCTAAGCTGAACATTGCCGAACCGTAGAAAACGGTTATTAGTATGAATTACGTGTGACGTGTCGGCCAACCATTAACAATCACATGCACACTACCAGCGACACTAAGCGATCTTAGTCGTTAACACCAGGCGTTCGTTACCATCGATATTCACATTTCCTTTCACTGACAGCCACTTCCGTCTGAATGTTTTGTCTACACACCTTTCAAATACTGTTGAGTGTAACCATTTTGTGTTTGAGCGCGGCTTCCGGGCAGCAATTTGTCACATAAAGTGAGCCGATAACAAAAGACGCCGGGTTACGGAACCATGGAAACCCTATTTGACAATATCTGTAAAGTCTAGCTGCGTGTATACTGTATGCGTTCTGGCCCAAACTCGTTGGAAGCGCACAACCGGTTTCCAGGGTATCGTCAATTTATACTGAAACGCATTACTTCTAAAGGACCGCTTGTGACGTGCACAATGTAGTTGGGGTACGCTCTAACAAACTTGAGGAAGAGTGTGACACCTCATTTTATAAGAACCTCTTTTCTCCCCTTCCCCCAATATATGAGGTAACACGATATCACATTAACAACCGCCCCACTGCTATTTGTTAAAGTTTAAGTGCTTTAGCTATGCAGTGTTCTTATTGCCCTACACAATCAAAAATGTTATCTTGTCTGTTCCATCTCACACTCAAAAGAATCGACTGGGGAAACAGTAATTCATTCAGCTGCTCTTAGCCTTGTTAGTGTTTAATTAACTTTAACGCAACGCACTTCGTGAGATTGTTTTCAAGCTCATTTTTCTGCTAGATATCCTTAATGTAGTTCTAAACGATTGACACAACAACGAAATGCATTCTGTAATGACCAGTACACTTTGATGAAAATAGCTTTGTGCTTTGAAATGAATGAGCAAAACCAATATTCCTGTTGATTTTTATATTCCAAAATGTTACCGGGTTGTTTACAACCTGACAGTGACTTATGAAAACTATGTCAAAGTTTACATGTACACCGGTCGCAAATATGATCATCTAGCATTTGCATCTGAGGCATTATCAATAATTATACATTTAGCCAGATTTAGGTACAAACCGGTGTCTTCTCGATCTCTGCACAATCCCAACCGCTACATCCATAGATTATTCAACAAATTGAATCAATAACTGTCTTTGGTCAGGTAATTTGATTGGAACAATTTCTCTTTACGCGTATTTAAAGTTGTGAAATTTGTTTCAGATTCCTTTTTTAACTAACTATGCGAGTAGTTGAATATTCAATCCTTACGTTGCATATTCCTAACTCGGTCGACACAACACTCACAAATGTGAACGTGCATGTTTAAAATTGTTTTATTCACCGAATCCTTATGTCGTCTTGTTCCATAACCGTCTTCACAATTACCAAACGAATTGTGATAGCCACGTGTTTCTCCTTATCTGTCACAAGATGCACTCTGTTATCAACGAGCCCGAACTATATCAGTGCAATCCGTTGGCCGTGTACACGGATAAACTGAAAACCGCTTTGTTGGTTGAATTGGATGAGTGGAAACTGCTGTACGGACGAGCTTGCAGCCAGTATTATCGACTTCAGATGTACGATATAATTGATCAGATTGAAAAATATGAAAAACTGCTCAGTCGACCGATCAAAGATTTGGATGATATACGGATCGCCATGAAGGCACTCAGGGTGAGTGAGTTTCTAGAGATTTTTGGGAAGCTTTTGACTGAGTCGTAGGGAAATGCATAAAAAATTCCTCAACTAAAATTCCGGCTACATAGCACATGTATGACTTGAGCAGCATAGCCTCAGAGCAGAAAGCCTTGATATAGCCGTCTTGAGTTCGAGTCAGTCTCTTGTGTAAGTTCACAAGTGGCGAATATCTACGTCCTAACCATGAATTGAACTCTGGTAAGTATGCTTGACTAGAGTGGGCGTTGACCACCTTACTACTGGCAACGCATAGCACACGGACTAAGGATTGTGACTAAAAAATCAGTCGCAATCGATTCTACTTAACGGCCCAATTAATCGTGCTTTTTATCGACCTAATAGAATGATATAAATACTACACAATGGCAACCAAGCGTTGACAGTGTTCAACTTATAACAGTGAAAATTATCAAAGGCTTTTAGGTGACACTCGTTGAATCGTGAATTGTTCCACCTCTTTGAATATCAACGAACGGAATGCAAGAACTCAATGAAAAACCTTACATCACTGATCTTTCCAGTGACGCAGTTCACAAGCCAGTCAACGTTATTTTGTTTTTTTCTGTAAATTGTCTTCGACATTATCCAACCAGTTCTGTATGTGAAAGACAGCACGGGGAACGAACAACCATTATGTGAAAACACCTTTTGTGGAGTAAAATTACCCGTAGTTTTGTTGCTACTCAACGTATTCCGACAAAACGGAGCCTACGGATTTTCACGAACTGCTTTTCCTTCCAGAGGGCCCTGTTTTGCAGTCCGGAAGTGCGCACTTAGATTTTGTGGAATTTTTGATAAAACTGAACTTTCGGGAATAAGGTACTCAGCTCGGACCTTACAGATGTCCTCGTCAATATGGTGTTAAGCCTGGTAAAAAGTATTGGGTTATACAAATTTAAGAAGAAACGATTGAATTAGCTGGGACAGAGAAATTATGTGGTAAATTTTAAAACCTGCGTTACACTTAGCCTACCCAACCTTAATGATGTCAGATATGGGTAATCGCACATGTGTAAGTTGGATAACTGTTCAGTGTGCCCATTTTTCCGTAATCACAAAAACCACTGTGTTTTATTTATCAACATTCAACCCTACTTTCTGATTAAAATTGAACAATCTGGATGATCAACTTCGAAAATAAACTGACTTATTAAGTGGCTTTAATTGAATAGCTCCTGCCTTTCAGTTTATTGATGGGTAAGTTTAGCGCGGTTCGGAAAAGATAGTTTCACAGTTCATGTGCGCTAAACAGAACAGTGGCGCGATTATAGATGATTATATTCTGATGTAACGTTTAATGAACCTCAAAGTAAAAAACATGATAGATTACTGGCGAGTAGTTGGAGATTTGGTTAATTTTCAGTTGAACATCACTCCCATCAGGTCGCACTCTTCGGATTCAGGTAGACTTTCCGATCAGCCTACACTCAAGTTTCGCTCTAATTGGTGTTCGTCATTAATGCATGTTCTTGCCACGGCTAGGGTTACAGCTCCGGGCAAGCTTTCATGAGGCAACCGTGTTGACCATTGTGTCATTGACATCACACTGAGCCTAAGTCTAATTGACTGTGAAGGCTGCAATCAACTGCAAGTGATGCCAGACTTAGAACCTTTTAGCCTCAGCCTCAGGTTGCAATTAACAAGTTAATTAGTCAACATGAAGACAGCCTGGGCATGTAAACACGAGGTAGTCTTGAATGTCCACTATTACTCGGTGAGAAACAACAAACACATGGAGTTTGTTTTGATTACTGCGCAATACACTCACAGGTGGTACTCACTTTGTTCAAAGCTTTCGAGTCATGTGGTCTTGTGAGATTACCATCACCCCTGATGAAGAAGTGTTTTGCCCGAACAATGTATGTAGACTTATGGATACTGGAGGTTCACTTAATTCATAAATGATCTGCGTTGGAATATCATTTATAGCTTTAACATTTGGATTAAATGTATAGAGCGCGCGGTTATTTCTGATTAAGGTGTAAGTTGCAGTCATTAGAATGTTTAAACTACAAATATTTGCATAATTTGAGGTCAAAAAAGTGTGGGGGACTTAACCTGATTGCACACTGCACTCTCCTAAAGTGTGCTCCAAAGCATTCCCCATGGGAGGGTGTTCTTTGTAGGGAGAAGTATTGACCGTCTCAGCATTTACACCTTGATAGTTGGAAGCTAAGCTAAAGGTGCACGTAAACTTTTGAAACTATTTAGTATACTACTGGTATCTTGTATCATTTTTTCAAGCTGGGTATGACACAAAGGATTTGACACAGCTACTGTGTTTATATTAAGGCAAGAACACTAATTTAACGGTTTGATTCTGTCTTCAGTGTTCCCCTGCGATAGTGTTGCATACTCTCACTGTCATGAATTAGCGGTGAGGATCATGCCAAGATTGCGGAAACAGTTCATTCTTGAGGCTCTTCCACGTTGAGCAGTTGTTTGCAACATTTCCATAATCTGTGCATTTGCCCATGCAAAACTCTTAGACGATGCATCTTCTCACTGAGAAACGATCAGCAGCAGATAAATTATAGCTCTAGACCGTCCTAAAATTGATCGTTTTTTTCGTTTGAAGTATGCAGAAATATTACGGTTTACTAATGAGTGGTCGAGGATTTGGTTTATTTTCAACTTAAACATCTCTCACATTTGATCGTAGCGTTCGCATTCAGGTAGTTTTCCAGCCAGCTTCTTTCGGAAAGGAGCACTAGACTCGAGTTTTGCTCTCAAGGGTATGCACTACCGACGAGCTCTGATGAGAGCAAAACTCGAGTCTAGTGCTTCTCTTCGAAAGAGGCTGGCTGGAAAGTCTCTCAGAATGTGAGTGCTGTGATCAAATGCGAGTGATGGTCAACCTGAAAATAAACCAAATCCCCGACTACTCAGTAATCTAAAATATCGCCTTGCAGGTTTATTGGGATCACTGATCTCGACCTGTCTCGGAAGTCCTAATCGCAGGGTTATCGATTAGAGTTAACAGGACAGTTACTGTGTCTCCTCTCGAGTCGATCAGGCAACGTGATCGCTGTTCACAAGCGAAAGTGGTTGAGCGTCCAGATTTGATAATTTGGTCGTATCTAATGTGATTTTATTGGCGCAGTGGTCAACATGGTTGCCTAATGATGGAATGGCCAGAGTTCAAATCCCGGCCGTGGGAAGGATTTGCACTACTGATGAGCACTAATGAGAGCGAAACTCGAATCTAGTGCTCCCTTTCGAAACAGGCTGGCTAGAAAGTCTATCTGAATGCGAAGGCTGCGGTCAAATGTGAGTGATGTTCAACTTGAAAATATTAAAGTTTGTTCAAATTACTGGTTGATCAATAAGCTAATAGAACATATGTGACTACATTTTTTATTTGTAGAATCTCCAGGACCAAGAAGTGAAAGTTGATTTGCAACTCGGACCGATAGAAGAGTCTTACGCGTTGCTCAGCAAGTACCAACTGCCGGTTGACAAATCTGATCTTGACAAATCTGACATGCTTCGATACTCTTGGGAGAAGTTGTGTCAGCATGCGAGAGTCACGCAAGACTACCTTATAAGCGCACAACCAAGCTACAGAGATGAACTTATGGAAAGTGTGTCCCAACTGAATGAGGACTGCATTGCATTCTACGAAGACTACCGGACGGTGGGTAATGTTTTATATGACAAACAAAAGCTATTGTGCACAGAATACTGAGCAGTAACAAGGACATTATTACTCATACACAGATGAACTGCCTGTCATTCAAGATAACAATGTCACTTTTGATGTTTATTCTTTAGAACAAGGCTGTTACATAGGTTCACTCCAAAACCAACAGAAAGAGATGTATTAAAACAGACTTCGCTGCACCTTAACGTGTGCGACACGCAGAAGTAGTTCAAACAACCCAAAAAGACTGAAATATTTCAGACAACCCGTGCAAACAGCAATTCGCAAACACACATATATGAAGAGAACCAGGGTTGTCCGCGGCACGTCAAATTCTAATGACGCAAGGTCCAAATGATCCGGCAGCCGCATTTCGAATATTTTATGCAACCCCACACAGCCCAACGAGGTGCTCTGGTGGATCCGTTACTATCCTGAAGTTCAATCCCGTGCTGTATATTCAAAAACAACCAGCAAAATGGTAACGTCTATGTTCGGAGACTGTTCTGCAGAACTTTCGTTTTTTTGAATCACTTTTACTCATGTTGATATATAAACAGACTGTTGTCTGGGTTCAGATCATGTGATAACATTCTGCTGTTTCTTTTGTTCAAGTTGGCTACGGGAAACGAATGTTTCGGAAACGGCAGTCAGGCTTGCATTTTCTAGCTCCATCGTAGATTATCCCTACCATAATGCAGTTTCCCATTAATATATGGCAATGTTGTTGGCTGTCGCTGATCAAAACAGAAAGTGTTCATACAATGACGAAACACCCGAATTGTAGTCATCAGCATTTTGGGTCTACGATAGATGTGTTGGTTCAGCGCAGAACTGAGGGCATCATAAGGCTTACAGCCTACCGAACGTTCCCTTGGACGGGGTAGTACTTGTGATTCGACAGGTTTCTCACAGTCCAACATATACATGGTTTAGTCGGGATGTTCATCAATCATACTGGGAAAGTTTGCACGGGTGATAAAATCGACGAAAAAATCAACATCTTGAAGACTTATTAAAAGTGAACGGGTATCCAAATCGGTTCATAAGATTATCGAACAAACCGTAGATCAACAGTTAACCCATCTTCTCATCTCAACTTTCTTTCAAGAGCCATGATATCCACCAACTCTTGAAAGTACTATTCGTTTCCTCTGTTCGACGAGTTTTCCGCGCTTTCAAGGTAGTTAGCAGCTTTGGCACCACGAGTTTACCGACGTCAGTCGCGAAAGAACGCATACTTTCGCCCCCTAATCTCACACTACACGTACCCGTATTCGTATGGATGCAGGCTTACCTGTGTAGGAGTGACGGAAAGGCAGCTGGAAATCAATACTACGAAGCATTTGCCTAAGTGGGAATACACCCACGTCAGCCAACCTACTAAAAGTTGTACAAATGAGGTCAACAGTCACTTACATATGGTACCGGCTTCATCCATCGTGCGTTATGCTCTCAAAGGAAATCACGACATCGGTAGCGAAATGGTGGCTTACTTCACTTTTCCGAGGCGATTGCTACGAAAACCATCTTTGTGTGTGCAAAAGGAACTATACACTCAATTAGCACTATCTTGGTAAAGTTCTTGGATTTTTTGTGTGTTAATAAGACATTTTTCACAAGCGACGAGGTTATGCTTATGTTGTAACTTTCACTTCTCCAAAATGCGTATTATGGTGAGGATATTGAACAGATGAGTAAGATGATTCATTTTGAAACAGTTAGAATGAAAATGGCAACCACGGCGTCCGAGTGACACGGTGGTTGTTTGTGGAACGCACAGCTGTGATTAGCATGTGGTGGCATAAACGTTCATTGCAACACTCACTCCTTCACAGTTTCACAGTGGAATATCAGCTACTGAATAGTTTAGAGCAGTCACAGCGTTTACAAATATTTACGAAGTATCTCTTATTTATTCCGATATGTCAGACCGAGAATGTTATCGACGACAGAAGCTATCATAATCAGACTCTACAGCCCCCAGCTATGGACCGCAAGAGATTCGTACAGGCACTAAACCTCTCTTGGCTAAGCGTTCGTGAATCACTTGAACCTCATTTACCCAGTAGACCGATTAGCACGTTATAACATACCGGTCACAGTGATCGAAGCTAAAGGACACCTGCGCTTAACGATCACCACGAGTTGCCTGCGTTGTACCACTCGTGTTTCCACTCACGGACCATGTATTCAGTGCAAACCCAATGGAATAAGACCAGGAGGTCTGTGAGTGAAGCCTTTGTGTTCAGCTGACCAATGCTGGTTAGCCAATTGGCAGGTAAACCCGCAATTGAAACTCCTATTTCTTGAGAAATACACACAGAGAGACTCTAACGGTGTGATCTAAATTGGGAAGAAAAATAGTGAGAACATAATGCAAGAAATATTCCAGTGTAAGTGTACATGTCGGTGCACTGTAGACAATATGGAGGAGAAACAGAATGAATGGTTGGAAGGAAAGAAAACAAACAAAACAACGTTAAAGAAAAAGAAAGGTAGAAGGTCAACAAAATCCATGTTTCTGAAAGGGGTGTGGGTGAGTTTCAAACGACAGTAATCGTTGGTTAATGTGAACGGGTAAAAATGGATATAACTGATATAATCTATTCACGCTTAACGTACTCGTCTCTTCTGAGACGGTCTACTGTTGTGGTGGATTGTCAGGTCGGAGGTGCGAGTTTTCGAACGTTCGGCCGAATACCTCAACGCGGGGCGAGGTATGTTCGAAAGCCTGCCGCGATCGAATCAAGAACAACGGGCGCGACCGGATGAGTCATTGCTCGACTGGATCGGACCAACGGGCGAGGCTGGGCAGGCGAAATAAGACAGACGACCAGATCGGAGGCGTGGTTTTTCCAACATTTAGAGGAACATCTCGACACTATGTTGGAATACGGTCAAGGCCAACATTGGGTGGATGGCGGACAGCACGAGCAGCCGGACGAGCCATTGCGCAACGAAATCGGACAAACAGACGAGGAATGGTAAGC
>QNGE01001541.1:104222-124823 GCA_008508345.1 Paragonimus westermani
CCCCCCCGCGCGTTGAGGTATTCGGCCGAGCGTTCGAAAACTCGCACCTCTGACCTGACAATCCACCACACTATGAGTGGGGTGTTAGCCTATTAATCCCAAACAGCCAGCGCGTTCTCGACCGCACACATCGCAATGACATGTAGTCACGTCACTTCGACTCACGGTGGCGACGGTTACCTTACGTACCGCCTGCTTCACTTCATGGCAGCGCAGCTGCTGCTCACTGAACTTGCGGACGCCTCCCCAGATCATTTTTCTCCAGATCGACCGGTTTAGCGCTAACTCTTCCTAACATCTAACGTCAGTGTTATAGCGCAAAACACTTACCCTGGAAATGTCCTGGTATCCCAGCTCTTGACGATCAGGATTCCACTTACCCGGTTTCATTTAGCTGTACAGCAGCTGTTTTGGAATACGGTCGTCGCCTATCCGACGGAGGTGACCATGTGAACATAACACACACACAAACCCATCATTACCCGGTTAGACAGCCATCCAGTTTTAATGGCCATTATCATTGTGTATGATCGCATTTCATTCCTAAATGCAAGTCTAATGAATCCCTCATAACTATAATATGCCTAAAAAAGAATCGCTGGAAACAACCGTTTGCTACCTTGACATTTCAGGAGTGATCTGGATACAATGACTCTACTGTTATATTAGTTGGCGTTCAAGTTATTCATGCATCCAGATCTTCGTTGCCGCAGTTCCTCTCCCGGATACATTGAGAGTTAATTTTTATAGTTTATCATATTGTTTTCTTTACAACTGATTCCACGTTTTGACATCACCCGTTTTCATTTACCCTTTAGGTGGGACCAGTGTCATCAGGAATTTCTCCACGAGAGGCTTCCGACCGTTTGATCATCTTCCAAAATCGGTTCGACTACCTCTACCGGCGTTTCGTCACATGTACTGCAGGAGAGGAATTATTTGGCTTGCCCGTCACTGAATATCCCGAGTTACATGAGATACGCAAAGAGCTAACTTTACTGCAAAAGTTATATCAATTGTATAACAGCGTGTTGAACAAAACTGCTGGCTACTACGATATAGCATGGGCAGACGTTAAAATTGAGTCAATATCTGCCGAATTACAGGAATTGCAAAATCGATGCCTAAAACTTCCTAAGGCATTACGGGGCTACCAAGCTTACGAAGACCTTCGCCAAAAATTGGCCGATTTCAATGAACTGATGCCATTGTTAGAATTGATGACGAATCCTGCCATGAGACCGCGTCATTGGGCTCGCTTAGAAGAAGTCACCAAGCATCCATTCCAGGTGGATAGTCAGGGGTTCATGCTTCGAAACATTATGGAGGCTCCACTACTGAAACACAAAGAAGATGTGGAGGACATTTGCATTTCTGCCATCAAGGAACGGGATATCGAAAATAAACTGCAAGCAATCAAACTGGACTGGAGTGCACAAGAATTCAAGTTTGTCACATTTAAAAATCGTGGTGAACTACTTCTACGTGGTGATCATACTAGTGAACTGATTTCACTCATGGAAGACTCGCTAATGGTTCTCAGTTCTCTGTTAAGCAACCGTTACAATGGGCCATTTCGAAAAGACATTCAGAACACAATAAGCCGGATATCCAATTCGAAGGAAATTATTGAACAATGGCTTGTTTTGCAAAATTTGTGGATCTACTTGGAGGCCGTATTCGTCGGTGGTGACATCGCACGTCAGTTGCCCCGAGAAGCCAAGCGCTTCAGTACGGTGGACAGATCATGGCAAAGGATTATGCAGCGAGCTCACGAGACCACGAACGTGATTAATTGTTGTATGGGTGATGATCTTCTTGGACAGTTATTGACACATTGTATGGAACAGCTGGAGATGTGCCAGAAAAGTTTGACGGGGTAAGCTATCTTAGCAACTGTCTTCCTAAACTAACGCATGGTAAAAAATGTCCCCAGGAATTTTACCAGCTGTGATATACCCAGAATCATTATTACTCTAGATTATTGTGTTTAGCTTTAGGTGTTCCGCTTATAGGAAAAATTGCATGGAATTTAAAAAATGACTTTTTTATTAAGTCTCAGTAGGAAAATTAGAAACCAAGCTATGTGATCATTACAGAGGAATACTTGTGAGTTTTGAATACCATCCACGGTTGGTAAACAGTTGGTAAACTAATCACTAAATTGTGAACTGAACCTTGTGTAATTTTATCCGTAGTGTAAAAAACCACATGAATTGAAACGCTTTTGTCAAACCCTGTTGAGGGTAAAACGTGCGTGTTTATTACCTGGCCATTGGACTCACGCTACGGAAAACTAAACATTGTCATTCAAAATCATTTAGGCGCACGGTGTCTCAGTTGCCTGGTTATGTTAGGGGCTCACTGTAATTGTTTAAGTATACTGATGTGCATATTCAACCGATCGAAAAGGCTCAGCCATGCTTACAGTAGAGCTAAATCCTTCTAGAATGAGTGTGGACAATTTTAAATGGTTGAAAACAGCCCACTCCTATTTAGTCAGTGGAACCGAAGTTCTGCTTGTAATTGTGAGTAGAATTTCCATTTTGCTTCGGGGCAACGTTTTTTCACAGACACCCAGCATCTCACCGTTTTTTTATGGGAAATTTGGAGTTTGAGAAATCATATGTCCTTTTTCAGAATGGGATCAGATTCTTCCAATATCTTCCCGTCGTAACACCATCTATCTGACAGTGTTTAACATTCGGACTTCCAGGCTAGCCTTAAATAGAATTCAGTCAATTACTTCCGTCTAAACAAGACGTCAAATTAAACGTTTAGCTACTAGTTCGATTAACGACACCTCCAGCTACGAGTGCCATCAGAAGTAAACATCGATATATATGTATATATATATTTTAATATATATATATTAATCTATATATATATAAAGTAATTGACAGCAGGGGCACACACTGAGTAGTGAACGATTTACTGTGACCTTTCAGACCTTCACTAGGATCCGTTATCAAAAGAATAAATGTGTCGGAATGAGATTGTTCTACCTCTCAGTGTCTGCCTGTTGGTCTGTGTACGCTCGGTTTTCGTTTCAGTGTCAACGATGCTGATGTGGTGGCTGTCCACGTCGCCTTGTCGACTGAACGAATTCCGCGAGTAGAGAGCTCTCAGCACAAGTATTTTCGCTGTTGTCCGCACGGCCACTTTCGCATAGTCTACGTTGACCTCGTGGCCTGTGCCCGTGCATTGGTGCCAGAGTTTTGACCTAGGGTCGGCTGGTCGCATCGCTGACTTGTGTTCGTGCGCACTTATATACAGCTGTTTGACCGTCTCCCCAACATACTGTTGTCCACGTCTGAGACGCCATATGGAGTAGACCACGCCAGACTGTTCGTGTAGTTCGATACGATACTTAGCGTTCACCGAAGCTGAACGGAGTGCTGTGTTTGCCTCGTGTGATATTCACATACCCAGTGGTTGGAGCATCCTTTGTGCTGCCTCAGATGTGTCTTGTGTATACGACATTGTCACTCGCCTTTTGGGTTCTGCATAAGTACATAGGACCACTATTCCTAAACACATCCCAGGTTATTCTTGATCGATATGGAAGAGTTAGTGCGAATCTCTTGTACTCATCATCTTTCTCGTATTCACCACAACGGTCAACTTCATTGTTAGAAAAAATTGTGGCAAATATACAGTCAGCAAATATACAGTCAGATTTCGGAAGACACTGTAGAAAGTTCACATTCACCAGAAGAGCTCTCACAAAGGTCACAACTTCACAGCTCAGCTGGCCCTGTGTGACACACCGGTACTATGTTTCATTTTCAATTGCGTTGCATACAATCCATTTTCATTGCTTATGTTCATTGTCTGTGTACTGAATGAATAAATGAATTGACGATTGTACAAAGATTATATTTGTATTATTCAGCAGTGTAACACAAGAGATGAAGTCCGGCAATCTACAATACCATATGCGTACGCACACGTTAAAGGTTCATCTCTGCAAGGGCTACATACTGACTTCTGTCGGTTTGTTGTCTTATCCACATTTTTGCTTACATGGTATCATCAACCGCGCTAACTTGTTGGCTAATCATAATGTTAGTTATGTCATGCTTCTTCACTAACTAAATAACGATAAGTAGACAAGAGCATGGTCATAAACTAAAAATGTAGACAATGGTTGAAAAATGGTGGTCCTAGACTAAAATCGGTATTCATGAGTAGATCACGCCGTGTCAATCGCTGACTAAAAGTGATCAGTAAGGTTACTGTTAGGAACCACGTGGTCAATTGAAACTGGAAATGGCTAGTGCACGAAAGTACGAAATATGAATCACAAGTATGCAGCATAGAACGTAGCAATACTTAAAACCCTCAGCGGAGAATACATTTACTCCCAGACTATAATTAATATGACACAACACAGTTTGCTTGACCCGGAAGTGTCCAGCCTAAACTGACAAACCAAAAAGCGAAACGAGTCATTTGAAAGACAAGGGAGAAACACATGCCTAAAGTGATTTCCCATACGTTATGGCATGAAATTTAAGATTATAAACTACTTTTTGATTGAACCTCGCGAAACAAAATATTTTTGGAGAAAATGAATTTTTTTCTCCCAAAAGTTATGTGCTTAACGTAGTGATTTGGTGCATATGAAGCACTCCTGTTGTTCTGAGTGGTGAGGTTTCCAATCAAGTGAATATTGTCTGATCTCTCAAAGTGTTAACTGTAAGAGTACTACAAACCACACGAACATACAGTCTTGCAACACTGCAGCAGTAAAGACACTCGCCAATGACGTAACCGTTGTAGCGGAGACCAATTTATATCAAAAGTCATCACAGCCTAACCCGGTTTCTCAGTAGCTATTTCAAGGGTGTCAGGTTGGCGGTACAATGTAGCACTGTGAGAATTCAGCCTATCCTCCATTTTTTCACAACTTTTTACACTCCAGCGGTGTCATATACCTCTTATACGGGCCAACATTACAGCAGAACAAGTTCACCAATGTCTGTATAGCTTATGTGAGAATTAGTTTGCACAACTTCACCTACATATTGAGTGTCGAGTGGTTTACCCTCAAGAAAACAGTCCACTTCAAGATGCGTGAGATCCTCGAGTGAACATCACAGACTTTAGTCTGTCAAGTATTACACAAATGAGAACAGACAGTCAGAGGAATGCCACTCAAGATAAGGACTGAACTGGGTAAATTCTCATGTGTACATATTCTTCATGGAGATCAACAGAAACCAGTGTCACTATGTAATCGCAATGCTTCTACAACACAGATTGCCAAGATGTTCATTTTCACACACGCAGATCTGGATAGTTGATACACACCTGACAATGGTAAATAAAGTTAGTTGGTTTTAATCAATCATATTCCATTATTGAACGCAGCTCAGTTAAGTGTTCTTTATTTTTTTTCAGGCAAGATTATATTTTAAAAAATAGCAAACAGAAAGCCATTTGATTACGTTCTTTTTTTGCATAAATCACAAACAGGTATTTGGAAAAGAAGCGTTTATTATTTCCTCGCTTCTTTTTCGTATCCGATCCGACTTTGCTGGAGATTCTTGGTCAGGCATCAAATCCGCAAACAATTCAAGCACATTTGTTGTCCGTGTTTGACAACATAAAAACAGTCAAATTTCATGAAAAACAACCAGATACGATACTCGCGTGCTATTCACGAGAAGGTGAAGTGTTGGAGGTACGTACTCTTGAGTGCTTATTTGCCAATTCAAATCATGTTCTCTATTTCACAGACTAAAACCCTCGAACGCGATTTTGACAAGCAAGAATGAACCACTTTAATGCTAAGCGGAATGATTAGAAAGCGTCATTCTATTTAGAAGGGTACAACTGATATCCGATCCGACATCAATAATGAGAATACTAAATTGGTGTCACATAATTTTATGAGATAGGCTAATTAATTATCACAAAATCCGTTTACCTTCTACCTAGGAGGATGTTCGATTACATTACACAACAACCATCCACCAGCCGTGGCAAGGGCGCATTAACTTAATGGACAGTGCCCTTTGAACATAGCGACAGCACTATACCATTTTCNTAGTCTGTGATCAGTAATATCCTAGACTAATCTAGAGTGGTAGTCAACCTGTAACACTAATTGTTACAATATATCTTCATCTCTGCACAATGAGAGCAAGGTCAATGCTTTTGCACAACCTGAATTTGTCCGTTTTACCCTTTCAGCTTGAACGACCAGTTAAAACTGAAGGCCATGTTGAGGTCTGGTTGACCGTGTTATTGAAAGAAGCCCAGCATTCGCTACACGAAATCATCCATACTGCGTACACTACCATTATGCGGGAGGAATTTGAACTATTGGATTTTCTCGCCACGTATCCTGCTCAGGTAATTCGTTTTCCAATCTCCTCATGACTGCGTCCTCTCGTCGATTGGTGGTAACATAATTTCCTGACTAATATTTTTTCATCCGTCCTAACTTCAGTCTTCTCATTTCACGTTTGCAGCTCATTAGTGTTCGACTACAAAAGCCGATTATCCGAAGCTGCCAAACAGCAAACATTCTCCCGGAAGAGGTTGAAAAATTCTGACTTCAAACCTCCAAATGATGTCGGGTAGCCTGGATATCTGCAGGCCATAAAGAAAGCATGAGAACAACGTTAAAACCACTAGTTTCAGTGTGGTGTAGATGGTGTATGGGTAGTCCTAGTGAGTGTGGGCCTTATTCTGTACTCTTCTGGAATGCTACTTAGTGTTTGCTGTTAAGAATCTTCACAAACCACAGCTAGACTCTAAGCAAACCGGTATGAACTGACTCGGTTGCGAATTGCTCTTGGTGGATCGTGAACGAAGTGAATTGAACAACATTTTGTACATCCAATAAACCTTGTGCATCAAGTAATCCTAGCTAAGAGCTCAGTCATATTCGTGTGAGTTTTGCTAAGGTCAGTAGATGCCCTTGTGAGTAACACTGTAATTGTTTTGTTAGCTTCATTCCAGGACTCCATGTGGAGTGTTTCTGAAATTTACATCAATTAAGTCAGCATGGTTGATGATGAGAAGTTGGACGATGCAACCTGAACACCAGGCACCTGGTCAAGACCTTCTCATTCAGTTAAGCCTTCTAAATAACCAATTTCAAAGCAAGTACTAGGCTAGATTGCCGATCCTTAAACTAGAATTACTACACCAGTCTGAATATTACTGTCGACCGGTGGACCATGTTTCACAAGTGTCGGATGCAAATCACTCCATCGCTCCGCTTTACTCCAACTTATCAATTCAACCGCTGTTTTTAGCTAAATCTAGGCTGACTAAAGAAATAGGTTTTACGTCAACCGATGGTCGAGCACCTGACGTAGTGCATCATACACTAGATGGAATAAGCGAGTGACCGAGCTGCTAATAGAAGGACGAAACCGTAGTCATTAACTACTAAAGGCTTCTCTGATAGATGTCATAATGTCGGTAGGGGAGGGTCAACTCCTTTAGTCATTAAAGACATGGCACTGACCATGCCTTGTTGGCTGTCGGTAAAAGCATGATAAGCAAACGGTTTTGCTCACCTGTCACACCGAGAGCAGTTATCACCCAGATTAAACTGTTTTACATTCTAGAAAACGTGCTCAATCGAAAGACTTCTTTCTTAAGTGAATATCCATCACAGTTGATCGTAACTTTGGATTTACCGTAGACTTCTCACTCAGCCTCTTTCGGGAGGTGTTTACCTTAATTCAATCAACTCCTCAACAGTCTCTTCGTTTTAGAGTATAAATCTTAAGTTACCTCAGAGTCACAACTAGAACATGGTTGTAGCCAGAATCACTTTGGTTCAGATCATACTCAAAACAAAATCTAAATTTAGTTCGTTTTGTTTCACACCTGAACAATTCATTTGTACAACTTCGTTTTTAGGTTGGCATCCTGGGTATACAATTCGTTTGGACAAGAGATGCAACCAACGCGTTGAAAAATGCTCGACAAGATCGGAAAATCATGCAGCATACTGACGCATCATTTGTCCGAATGCTTACCATTTTGATTAAGCAAACCACACAAAACTTGACTGCGGTCGAACGGACTAAATATGAGACTTTGATTACTGTGCATCTGCATCAAAAAGATATATTCACTGCGATGGTAAGTGAAGCAGCTGTTGACAGCAATGATACCAACATTTGTAAGAAAGATTACAATTCAGGTATTTTCTTACAAAGTCCAGTTTTTTTTAACGTGAACAACAAGGGAAAAGGATAGGCAAACTTATCAATGGGAGAATGGTAAGGCTACACTTTACTTGTTATTCGGAAGGTGCAAACGCATACTTCAATTTCGTTCGTACGAGGTGTGACAATTGGTGTTGCAGTTGTTCGCACCCAAAACTGCTCTGGTCGTGGTGAGTGTCGCGGGGTTGCAATCCTGTCTACGAGGTGTATATGACAGGCAAATGAGAGAGTACGTACGTGTACAGATTAAAACTACAATGAGTTCCGGAACTGTGGGCCGGGCAACAAAGTCCAGGGTGCACATCACGGGGTTTACCCAACGAGCGCTCCTCCTAACCGAGTCGAGCGAGCGAACGGGCATTAACGCGCAACCGAGACCACAGCCAGATTAGCTGGCTGTGGATTGAGTGGAAGTGTGCGCGCATTTCCAATGGAACCGCTCGGCCCCATCGGCCCAATGCTTCAGCCACTCCGGTCCACGATCGATAACAAACGAATATTCACGCACGTCTCTGTAACCGTTTCAGCGCTCAAAGGGCAATGTTTGGTTTGGTATGTGACGGTAAGTGCAAACAGACAAATCAAAAATACAATAACTCCCTAATGAACTGTACGATCACGATTGTTTGTACACCAAACGATAGATAAGAAAACGCTGCATTCACGAACGAAACAGAGTAACAAATAGCTAAAAGGCTGATGAGAACCTAACAATTTTCCGTAACATCTGAGGCACGCCATGCTGCTTTCAGACTCACGGCGACATTTGTGGACTCTGACGTGACGCCTCATAGCTATGCTGTGAAGACAATAGGTGTCACTTGACACCTCTCAGTCTTGTGGCCTCGTTACCGAGCCGTGTAGTTCCACCTGCTGTCAACATGTCTTATTCGATCATCTTACTAATGTGTGGGTGCCGTGATGAAGACAACTTGTTGCGTTATCGAGTTCGGCTTGGAAAGTTCATTCGAAAGTGTTGTCCAGATGGAGCTGCTCTGTTCTCTGATAACTTGTATTGTCTTGAGAAGCCATATATCCCGAATGTGAAGACCGTTTGATTTGGATCGACACAAAACAGTCGCACCATACGGGGTAAGGGGCACAATATACTGCTTACATGTATCGTGTCCGCTCGCAAACTGACTTCTCTCGGACTGTACGGACTGTGAGTGCAGATACATCTGATAAAGATTTAGNATCGTGCTTGTTCGCAAACGGATTCATCCAACACTGCACTGTATACGTAGACGCTTCCGATGACAGCTTAGAATCGATACTACCATCTCACTGAAGACACGCCGGACCTGTGTGCCCTGGGATAACTAATTCGATGTGTGCGTACGTGTCTGTAGGTTGAGTTATGTTGGGTCACGCTCAGTTCCGTATGCCGGAGAGCAGCCGTGCACAGCTGGGTCTTGACGAATTTGTACTGGATCTACTTGCACTCTTCGAATACGGGTAAGCGACGTTTGGGTGATGTGACAGCGATGT
Source organism: Paragonimus westermani (assembly GCA_008508345.1). Taxonomy (NCBI): domain Eukaryota; kingdom Metazoa; phylum Platyhelminthes; class Trematoda; order Plagiorchiida; family Troglotrematidae; genus Paragonimus; species Paragonimus westermani. Next base: position 113,915 of record QNGE01001541.1, read on the forward strand.
GTGTTAGCGATCGTGGTTAGTGGTGGCTGAAACACCGGATCAATGGGGCAGTGCGACTCGACTAGAAATGCGCGTGCACCCCGCCCTACCCATAGCGTGCTAAGCTGGTTATCGTTTCAGCGGTGTGATGTGCCCGTTGGGTGTGCCCTGTGGGGCCTACTTCAGATTTTGTCGCCAGGCCCGAAGCTCCGAGACGCAGTGGCAACCACGTAACAAAGGGTACAGACGAACCGTGTTTTATGTGAATGGCTGCGCCAGCTGTAAAGCAAATCGTGGAATTAAGTGTTTACAGTACGATCACTTCTTTTTCCTTTCTCTGCGTACTACCGATGAACTCAGTGAGGTGACCTTGTTCTACGGATCACTCAGTGCATTCAAACCTTAGAATGAATTGGTGGGACAGGTTTCCCAGTATCCCGTAGTCTAACCAGTCCGAGAAATTCCGACAGCAACCACTACCTCAACTTAATAACGAATGGCGAAGTTGCAACTTCCGTTTTAGCAACGACCCGACTCATTACCCCAAGAATTTCCTGTGCCGTAGGAAACTTCCCGAAACATTCTCAACTATGAGTTCGGCTAACAGCTCGTTTCGTTGCGCTAAGCGCCTTTCGGTAAGTTAAGAGCAAGGGAGCATGGTAATCAACAATGCATTTACCATCACAGGTTTCTTTTTTTCATTACGCATGTACTGTGTCACTCTCTGTTGATAAATTGACTCTGTAAACTTACTGTGGGCTGGTGACAGATAATTTTGCGGTTCACCCAACACGTACTTACCAAATCGTTATATATGAAACGTACTGCCAAGGTTGTTTAGATCGTTTCGTATACGTACGAAACATCAACCGTTCTCTTGATTCTGCCTGTTTTTACCACCGCGTGAATCCATCGTGGTTGCCAAATCTCAGCACCAATATCATAACTTTTCTTGCCTGCAACCTAAACAGCGTCTAAGATCTATACCAAGTTGACACACTAAAAAGGAATGCAAAACAGCAATTATTTGCAAGCAAGATTCAATCTACAGACCTTGTAAGTAAAGAAACATCAACAACAACATTTTACTGATAAGGCTGTCGCATAAATTTCAGCGACTTTGATCTTACCACTGTTTGTAGTTCACTCTGGGTCTGAAATATGAATACTACTCTAATGTCCTCGACAGGATTGGTTAACTTTATTTTGTGGTAAAAGCCATTCATCATTATAAATTCTGCTTCAATTAGTTGAACTATATATCGTGAGTATTTCACTAACAGAAATATAATGAAATATGTCGTAAATAAGCCGAGTGATAATCCGTTGGCAGCTCAATGGGTTAACGGATCGGACTCACGAAAAAACAGAGAAAAACTTGTTTTACCGACAGTTCGGAATACTCTCATTTGTTGGCTGATAGATTAGCCTAAATGTGTACACTGTTGTCACCGTGAGGTTGTCTGGTATAACACACACCAGCTTTCAGATAACTTGTTACTTATCTGCATTTTATATCAAATTACAAATGAGCAATCGTGTTTCACGCTGAAAATACAATCGAAATCAGCCAAAGATATTTAGATTTTACAGTACTATCAGCAGGACGTGACTGTCTCCACTTGTGTCAGGCCGTGTAATCAAACTAGACGCAGTTTGCTCTCTGTAAGTGGTTTGTACAATAGGAGGCACTTGTTCCAGTTTTTTAACCTTACGGTTGCTTACAATTTCCAACCTTGTCGTGTTCAGCAAAGGATTGTTCAACTGGTAGGGCCAGAGCTGCGAGTATTAATTCAGCGTTTTAGTAGTCGTATGGTATACATATGTCTGTATTTTTAAGTTTCAATTCTTCAAGCTACTACTTACATATTTGTGCGGTGTTCCACTACTCTGCACCTATAGGGAGATTGCTTAAAGTGGTTGGGACGAGCAAAGTCGTATGACGAAAAATATCGTGCTGTTTGTGTCAACCTTGCTAACACCATAAAGCTGATTATTGTTTGTCACGAAATTTTAATTCTACTCAAAGACAACCAAATAACATTGGCTCTCAACAAGTCTTTTATAACAATATTCGGTGGTAACTTAGTTGTCAGTTTGTTCTATCTTCTAGAGGACTGTACCAGTGTATGTGGTTCATGGCTGGCCAGTATTACTAAAATTGAAGCTGACTGTGAACAAACATTCACGACAAAGGAACTCATGTCTTAAGTGGCTAGTGAGCAAACTGGGACAGTCAAGGTTACTGACACTAAACTTCCTTTACTAGAAATTTAAAAACATTACTTATGCGTTGGCAATCGCGCCTACTAACCAAGACTGCAAGAAAGGAGCCCACATTGTGAGACGGTTTTTATATACGTTTCCTTATTAATGTAAATCCTAGACCTTGCGATTCACTGCGGTACCACACAAGTGCATGCAGGCGTGACAAGATAGTGTGCACCTACACAATTTCTGAAACACGGCAGTGTCGATTTTTTCTGCGATTTTTCAGTAATACTGAGCGCTTCTGAAGAGCTAATGACATTTCGTTTGATTTTATGCTTGCCAGGTAAGGGATCGGATTCGGTCGTGCACAGATTTCGAATGGCTGAAACAAACTCGGTTCTATTACTTCGAAGACTCGGACAAATGCCTTATATCAATTACTGACGTCAATTTCGAATATCAAAATGAGTTCATTGGATGCACTGAGCGACTCGCAATAACACCATTGACTGACAGGTAGGTTCTAGGTTGTATACTTTCGCTCACTGCCTTCTAAGTTCCTTCGGAGCAAACATTTCTTCACTAGAGAAAACTGCTACACGATTTTTACAAAACAATGACCTTGTCTCTGCTTCTGTAGGTCAGCGTCAAGTAGTTACATTCAACTTCAACAGCTGCCTCAGTGTCTTTCTTTTAAACCATCATGTGCAAGAGTTTTTTTCATCCAGACCAGGTGAGAATCAGTACGACTCAAATTCCTTCAATGTTTACTCAAAGGAGTTCACCAGTGTTCTGAACCATTTACGACCATCAAATACCTAGATGCGTCATGGGCTCCGTAGACAAAAATTGTTTCGCTCATATATCATTCAGATTCAAGTGTATGTACAGTACCAACGTGTAACAGATAGCTAATTTCTCTTTGATGTTCAGTCTGTGGTTTATTCAATCACATATTTCTATATATCTGAAAACAACGCCAACTTTAGCTGTTTGAGCTGGCACCCCTTTGCTTTTGTTATGTACCCGTTGGATGACATCTACTTTGCACCCTTTTCTATTTCAAAGCTGTACCATCTTTTTGGGCATACATACGTTGATATACATTGAATGTTTGTGTCTGACTAATCCATAGTTCGTATGTCGCAGTAATACCAAGAGTAGTGGAAACATTACATGCATTCACAAAACTAGTGGAGCAAGTGGTCACACATATCCATTACCGCCGGCGACGCCGACCGACATCAATCTTCAAGTTATACGGGGTCTACGTAGTATTGACTAGGCAAAATAATCCTGCCTCTTGAAACTGTTTGAGAATCTATTATGTAGCGATATGCACAATAGTGTCATATTTTAATTAATACAGACAATAAATGTTAGTTAAATGGCTTGTTTTCACTCTCATTTGCACGGTGCATCTTCTATCCCTAGGGACAATGTACGCGAAATCCAGTTCCATCCTTGTGAACCTGTTAGTACTAAATGAACAAGCAACCAACTTCCGTTTCGTACGTTTTTATTTCAGGTGTTACATTACACTGGCACAAGCACTGGGTATGTGCATGGGAGGATCTCCTGCCGGTCCTGCGGGCACCGGAAAAACGGAGACAGTAAAAGATATGGGTCGATGTTTGGGCAAATACGTAATTGTTTCAAACTGTTCGGATCAAATGGATTTTCGTGGGTTGGGACGCATTTTCAAGGGTCTAGCTCAATCAGGTTCGTGGGGTTGTTTCGATGAGTTCAATCGAATCCAGCTGCCAGTGCTGTCGGTGGCTGCGCAACAAATTGCTATAGTGCTCACCTGTAAAAAGGAACGAAAGCCGCAGTTCGTATTTTCTGATGGTGACACGGTTGATATGAATCCGGAATTTGGAATATTTCTGACAATGGTTAGTGCCAGTATTCGTTTTGTTTTGGAAAGCGATTAATCCTATCATCAGAGAGACGTTTTGAAATTATCTAGGTTCAGCGTGGGAACGCTTATAGGGCCAACAGTGTCCGACAAACGGCAGTTTGAAACTCATCCAAGGGGACACAAACTTGTCAAAATACAAGATTTTCGTTTGTGTTGTTACCACATCAAATGTTAATAGATCAGATGTATAGCCGAGTAAAAACCGAAGTGCTAGTGGTCGATAAATTTGCAAACGCAATACATAACAAACAATACATGAACATAATTTCAGTATGTAAACAAGCCTAAGACATTGCACTAGCCATCTGTGTTTAAAATTCGCTCCCTTCCGAAGCGAACTCAAAAATATAACTTGTGGCCCAAAGCAGATCTCAGTTCCATGAAGTTTCTGTTGGTTAGTTTACAGACAAGGTGCATTATTAAAATGATGATATACAATTGATGTCGACGTCTTGGTTTCCCTGTTGGTCAGCTCTGCTCGGCTTGTAGCTCGTTTGTTTTAACGCGTGACGCACATTGTTTTGATTCGAAGCTGGTTATAGCAAAATCCGAATCCGGAATGGTCACTGTGCTGACATACCGGCCGGCTCGCGTTGTCGACACCGATTTGCCACAACCTTCTGCGAATCGCCAGTTGACTTAGTATCGATGCTTTTGTCCAGTTCAGTCTCATTACAACCAGCACTGGTGATTTTTTTTCACGTCACTGTGATCGCCATCCTAAAGCACCTTCTATCACTGTTAGAACTAGTCACTGTTAAGTATGTCATTATGGTAAAGTATGTGAATTCTTAGTTAACAGTATTAGATAATCTCCACCTCCAATAAATTCACAGTAACAGATGGACGGTGTGTAATATCTTGGTTGGCTTCCCTTCTCACCTATACTCTCTACGGATAATAGGTTTGGTCTCGCTGGTTTTGTCCGTAAAATTTACCTCACAGCGTTCATTGTTTGAGGTGGCGTCAGGTCCGTTTGTCCCTGTACGACAGTTCAATAGACAGCTAAGCGGTAATATATTACCACAAACAATTCGCGATTTGATTCTTGTGGCCTGAACAACGCTCACACGTGACCGCAGTTCTCACCTTTATTCAGTCGAAAAAGAGCACCAGATCTGCAGTTAATTCTTTCTGGACCTCATCAATATTGTACATCCTTGAGTATATCGGCATATGAACCCCGGTGGAAGTAGTGGTGAAGCGAAGACACTGTAAGCTGTGCTGATGACTTCACAGTGAGCAGTGAGCAAAATATCCGCCGAGTATGAATACTGACTAAAGTCAGCCTGTTAAATCACAATCATATGCACCACCAATCAACTTTATCAGTACAATCACCCAAGTCAAATGTTTCTTCTCGATACGGCCTGGCTGAAAGTTATACCTAATAAAGACCGTCTCCGCCACGTCCTTGAAGTCCTCCAGGAAACTCCGCACGACTCCATTTTCAGACGGCTGTGGCTACGGGATCTTCATCCTCCAGTCCTGGTCACGGCACCAACTGTTGTGAGCCCGGAACGCGGGTGGTGCAAGGGTTGTTTAGTTAGAGAACCAGTACACGGATTATGCGCCGCAACGTGACTACAAACAAAAATACTGCTCTGCGTACGACACCGGTCTCAGAGCGTCACGGTTGCCACGAACGTCGGTGCTCAATTTCTTTATGTACCAAGAACCATTCCATTCCACGTTGCACTTCAGTGCTTCTTCTTGTGTTTTTCTCGCAGCCACTACAATGTCAAATTCCATGCCCCTGCCTCACTGCTGATTAGCAGTGGTGTGAGTAGTATAGCGTGATGACTTGTCCTCACTGAACTATTATCACATGGCGATATATCAGGGTTGGATGGGCAGTTTCAGCTCCACGGCAACACAGTGATTGTGTCAACCTTCTCTGTCAACAAATAGTCTGCGTATAACGTAGAGTTAACAGCGCCTTGGAAAACCTCTTGTTGTTGTGATGATGTAATAGGGTTGTAAACGAAGTGACACACAGCCTCGTTGCCGTTTTCATGGTTACTTTTCCTCATGGTCAAATAGAGGAAGTGGGTGTTTTTCGCTAGTGTGTTGTTCAGGTATACAATAAGCTGTTCATGCTGACGATTCGGCTTATCTCCGTTACAATGGACTATGACAGATTGTTTCAATACAGCTGTTGCGAACCGAGAAGGCGGATGGCACAGAAGTTGTTTATTTGGGGAAACCAATACACGACTCAGCGTCTCAACGGGACTATGAAAAGAAACACTAATTTGCGCACAACACGGATCTGAGGATGTTCCGGTCGCTTTGGACACCAAGTCTCAGTTCTGTCATGTGGCGAGAGCCATTCCACCTGATGCTGTCTTCCAATGATCCTTCCCGTATTTGTCCCGCGATCATTTCAATCCATGCTGCAACTGTATAGTGGTGTAAGTAGTATAGTGCGACCGTCTATCCTCACTACACAGCCATACATACAGAAGCGACACTGTACTCTTTTTCCGTACATTTTTGCAACCCTTGTGGCTGTTATTCTCCACTGTTTTTTTCGGAGGCCGGGAACAACGGTTATTTTTGGAACTGTACCAAGCCTTGCTCAGCAACACCGTTCCGTCATGTGCCAGATAGCAAAACGGCTCAAGATTACTGCTTTTCAACAAAACTGTCATTGTCATTTCTTCTACAACATTCTTGTGGCCAAATATAATTCGCGCCGTGTACTCCATGAAGGTTATTTAGCTCATTTTGTATTTTAGAGATATTCTGTTTACTGCTCATTTGAATTGGCTTCGCTATACGTTTCTTGTCCTGTCGTTATGACAAATCAATCATAGTGCAATGTTGCAGTCATTCACTACTGCAAAGGTTGACTTTACAGAACAGGCATAACGTGGCATTTTAGATGGTATTCTTTAAATAATCAAGTTTTACCATAGTCAATAAAATAACTACAAGCGATGAAGCAATAGCTTGCACTAGACTTCTTTGGAGGTCGTTTACCGAGCGCGAGATTGCCCATAAGTCTTCATCGAGTCATTGCAATCACAGATCATAGCAAATTCTTATTTACAAAAGACATTAAGTGAAGGTGACGCTCTAGTTGGTCACAGATGTAAAATTTAAAAGGGGTATTCACTCTAGCCTAAGTCAATGTGGAATGGTCATCACTAATATGCACTACTGCATAATTTGCGAAGCTGGCTTGCAGGTGAGATCATATTGTTGCCGCTGTATCGCGAAATACATAAGTTCCACAAACAAGTATTTAAGTGAACGAATACTGGACAGTTGTATCACGTGACCTAGTGGAGGAAGCGCTGAAGGAATCAGCAGTGCCATTACCTCACGTCTGGTGGATTCTGACCATTAAATCGACGGTAATACGGTTGATCATATCTGTCAAAATTGGGCTAACATTGTACACTGGATTGAGTGCCGTTCGATTAGGTAACACCGTGCTATGCTGTGAACACAAATTAGAGCAGAACTTGCCATAACCATGACCAAAGCCGGATTCTATTTGTCACACGCAAAGTTACACCAATGAATCAAAATCGGTGGCGTACTATGTTTCAGAAATAAAACCATTCCTCACTGACAGCGATTGTTATTTTAACACCTACTATTAAACAGTTCCTTAATATTGCCTACCATTTCTCACAGATATATATGTGTGAAAATTTATAAAAAACTTAATTACGTAGTGAAGGAGTATTGAAACTAAGTGACCAAAACGACTTGAATCAGACGTGGTTTTCTGAAATTTGAATTGTACCTTGAAAATACATAAACGCACACCGTTGAAGACAAACCATTGCGATCTATCAACCGTCTTGCTAAACGGCAACGAACAGCATTGCAACCTTACTATTAAAGGTCGGTGGTAAACAATTCTTTTGAGCAGGCAATTTATATATGGAGACTAGATTTTCCTTCTTGTATTAATAATTTTGATGGTGTAAACAGTGGGTGTATCCAATTTTTGTAGAATCCGACGAATACCGGAGGAAAACAGTGAGTGAACAAGCCATCACCTAACCTAACTGACCATGGCTAGCTAAGTTTCGTAAGAAACTCTACAGTGGTTTCAATGATTCATTCATTTAGATATTTCTATTCCAGATGCCGAGTTCAGTCAACTTGTCTATTCTTAGTGTTTTGACAAACCAATCTCCCTTCGTTGCTCGTTTTGGCTTTGACTTATTCTAACTTTGTTCGTTGCTTCAGAATCCAGGCTATGCCGGAAGACAAGAGCTACCGGAGAATTTAAAAATAAATTTTCGCACTGTGGCAATGATGGTTCCCGATCGACAGATCATCATTCGCGTGAAACTCGCATCATCCGGTTTCAACGACAATATTACTTTGGCACAAAAGTTTTACACTTTGTATAAACTTTGTGAAGAACAGTTGAGCAAACAGGTATTGTTACCGTTAATACCTTTACTCCTATGGTGACAGTAATATTACATCGACAGAGTTGACCGGAGTCATCATATTGGTATAACTTTGCAACCATGTACAAGTCGTAAGCTAAAAAATGTTTACTAGTTTTGACATTACTGATTGTTTGTTTGATTGTTATTATACTGATAGACAATCATGCTGGTCAGTAAAACCTCATCTAAGTGTGAGTAGTGTGCCTCGACATTAACCAAACTCAATGATACATTGTGTTTAGGGAAGCGGAAAGAGAACATTGTACATGCACTCATTCATATACACATGTTTTTGTTATACGATAAGCTCAGCTAAATCCACAGTGTAACGGACGATGCTGTGAAGCGTTGTTGACTTACGGAACTCCCGATAAAGAAAAGAATTAATCAAAAATAAACCCGGAAACTATTGCTGACCCCCTTCGCTAGCTTCCCTTAGGTGAACAAATCGACTTCACTATTTTGAAACAGTAAGGATTAACAAGCTTGAGGTAATATTAGCAGTTGAGTCGACTGACTCGTTTTCACATAATGCTTACTACTCTTCACCCGTACGCTGGCTACGTTTATGATATGCGCGGCCACAAGTTCCAGTGCACAGTATCCCTATCAAAAACACACTACGTTGTAAAAACGAACTATAACTAAACTACACACAAACTCTTCCCGTCACAAGTGCCGTTCGTGGGATCGGTGGTTGGGTGGATGAAACCACTGTTTTATGTCGCGGGGAGTAGCTGATTCAATCCCCCATGCAAACTACCTCCACACATTTCAATGGCGCATAGAAAATTTTATTGAATAGCCGGTTGGCCGTTAATTTGTCAACTTAGGTGTGATACCAACCCACAGGAATGACGTGACTTAGAAATAACGACTGAGCACTTAAAACCGACAGTCCTCAGCCGATTAAACTGTCACTTTGATTCGCACTCAGTCCCAAAAATTTCCCTTAGTGTTATATATCGAATTTTCTCGAGTTCTCCTTAGCTAATGTGTATACCGTTTGTTTCCAGTGCAGCATAATTTAAGAGAACCATACTTACACCGTGAACTGTTGGAAAACTACCCCCATGAATAAAAAATAACGGTGCGTCTTTGAATTAGTGCTCTGTTTGGGCGGTTTCATTAAGTATGTGATCACATGTGTGGCCGACAGTGTCATCTTAGACAGACGAATGGAAAGCATTAACTGCTCTCCGATATGACCCAAATGTGCTACAAACAAGTCGCTTGGGTCCCACACTAGTACATGTATGGAAAAACCAAGACGACAGAGGCAATACTGGCGTGCTGAGGCTTCGGCAAACCTTACACCAACATCTTTAACGAAGTCCGTCATTTCATAATGAAACCGTCAGCTGAGACAATTTCTGAAGAACAGTACACATTTCCTGTCCGTCTGGGATGGCCCTATCGTGATAGTTTTCCTTAAAACTAACGACTCATTACACGGAACGTCTGAAGTGGTCAAATAACTCGTCTTTCTGCCGTTCCAATAAACTGGTGAAGTTCAACGCGCAGTTCATGGAACTCCACAAGTCCGTATCCATCTTTTGATGTCAGATCATTCTATTCCACGGCCAAACACAGTATGGTTCATACATTAGTGATAGATGTCAATAAGAACGTTAGGTGAAGTATCTTTAGTATGCAGGAAGCAGCCAGAGATACGCCATCCTGCACTCTGTGCATCTTGCTCAATTTGTCTACCAGTCTCTCTTTCCGAAGCGCACACATCATCATCATCATAACAGCTATGAGCCTGACCAAAGGTGCTGTGGCTCGGGCCGCCGCTCACCTCAATATCCTAGAAGGAGACGTTACTAAGAAGGTCAACAAAGATTGAAGAAGACTAAATGGAAGAACTAGAAATGGTATGGATACAGGTACGCCATTGACTGCGACACACCGCCATCTCGGATAGCGTATCTAACCAGCGGTTTGAGTTATCACGAGGACCCCAGCCAGGCAGATGATATCTGCCCACTTTGCTCAGTGGAGCAGTCAAGGTCTTCATATTTCGTGACCACGTTGTTGCTTGACCACCACGCAGTTTTACCCAACTATTGGTGGCCTCAGTATATAATGCCCGGTACGATAAACGCTCAGCTGCCATTCGGAGCACGTGACCCAACCATCGCAAGATGTGCAACGTAATTCGTGGACCAATTGGTCGCGCATCCCGAACGTTCCGGAATACGCGCCGGCGAACTGCCACATTGTTCACGCGATCAGCCCACTTAATGTGGGCCAAGTGGCGGAGACAACGATGGTCGAACACAGCAAGCCTGTTGATATCTTGCTTGCGAACAGGCCACGTTTCCGAACCATACAACAGAATGGAACGCACACAAGCATTATAGACCCTTCC
>QNGE01001541.1:127625-156662 GCA_008508345.1 Paragonimus westermani
GAAGACAGCAGTGCCGCAACTATAAAAATAGTTCTGCTGTATGCCCATAGGATCGTGCCTCACTACCTAAGCACTCCTACGCGGTCAGTAGTGCGACATACAATCCTATGAGTGTAACTGCTTTTCGTCTGACTGCTCTCCTTTGGCCTGTCTGACATGGTTGCACCTGGAAGGACCGGAGTCCTAGTGAGCATAGCCCATCGGATCAAAGCAGTAAGCAAGCACGACCGCCTCGTCAAGGTAGCAGTATAGGTCGGGAAGCACACACAAGTAAGACGTTTGCTTCTATCCGAGATCCACAATACCAATGGATGAGGTTTTCTGTGAGACACAAACTTGTATCATTTCGTCTATTCAGCTTGTTGTACCAACTTCGTCACAACTCGGTCACGCATCAGTCGGGTGAACAGAACTCGTTTCGCAATATACTCCTGTTTTGTCTACCATTTTTTCCAAGGTACACTACGACTTTGGCTTGCGTAACATTTTGTCCGTGTTACGTACTCTGGGCGCGGTGCGAAGAGCAAACGTTAACGACACAGAATTCATCACGGTGATGCGTGTTCTGCGAGACATGAATCTCAGCAAGTTGGTCGGTGCGGACGAACCGTTGTTTATGTCACTGTTGGATGATTTGTTCCCAGGTTAGTAGATAGCATTTTAACTGGAGTCACTAATCTACTGTCATGAAATCTCACCACAAACGATGGCGATCCTTGCTGTAATAAAGTTTTTGATAGTCGTCTAACATTCAATGACAATTTCAAGATAATGTATAGCATCTGTTAGTACGGGTTAATAACTTAAGACCATCTGTAAGTATATTGCATACTCAGGTTTGTGCAATGGGCAGAGCGTTGATTTTTGTGGTTCACTGGAACAATTTAGTCTTCATCCGACACATAAAAATTAACTGTGGTTATGCGTTGAAGAGCCTCCCATTGATGGAACTCATTCATCGTTCGCTGCAGAAGTCACTGGAACAGAAAATATGTTACGATGGAACCAGTACTGTTGGCTGCCGAGTTTTGATTATCACTGCAGAAGATTAATCTAAAATTATGGTCGAATATATGAAAAGCTAACTTTTAACATACAGAGGTGAACCGTCTGCACTTCGAAACACTACTGGAACACCAGTTATCGATTTGCACCCGAATAACGCTTTTAGGATCGAACAAGAAGGTGCCAACCTGGTTGTTACCAATAAAAAATACTTGGTCAAACATGGTTATTAGAACAAAATGACCACGGATGTAGGTAGCATTGTTCATTAGTGTAGGATTGCTGACAGCGAATGTAGTTTGCTGTCTGAATGGAGCGCGTAGTCCAATAGATACGCATTACGTAAACACAGTATATGATATCTGACTGACCTGCTGCGTTAGTGATCCCCACTGCTCGCCGATTAGTGTTTATGTAGTGGTCAGGATCGCAACCATGTTTGTCGAATCACCACAAATTTTCCCAAAATGGATCTTCCTGTCTGTTAACTAGGTAAACGGGCGCAAGCCTGGACCTCTGTTCATAGACCTTGTTACTGACAGTTTGGCGATCGTTGGTCTTTCTCAAAAATTTTTCAGATCCGTGTCTTAACTACCTTTTCGCCCAATAGTACGGTTGATATCAAAGTTACATCAAATTTGGTTCCGGTGTAAATAATCAACATTGACAACCTGAAGGTCGGTGATCCTCATCACCGAAGTGCACAGCTGACGCGTGACGGTCCCGTGAGCTAGGGAAAAATCATTCCCCCAGATTCCCCCAGACGCAGACCAAATTCTTGGTGTCCGTGCAATGCATAGAGACTCCTGGACTAAAAATGCATATCCAGACTCGTTATACATGTGAAGTATGCCACACTTCAGCGTTGTATAAGCAGGTTATTCTTGATCATTTTCATAACGAGCAGCAGCCGCTATTTGGAAAAACGGGTATTCTATTTAATGTTCAGACAGGGTTTTCCGTCAGATCACCGAAATATGGTTGTCGCCATATTACATTCAGGCAACTGTGGGGAATATTACTGAGCCAGGATTTCAGTACAGGGACACAAAATACGGACAGCAGTCAGTATTCAAAGCCTTGGGTATGGTATGGCTACCAAAGCGATCGCACATGATATGGTCAGTAGACTGTGTCGTCCGAGCGATGATCATATGCACTTCGGGCCTGTCACTACAGGAAGTAATTGAAGTGTGGTATCAAGCAGTAATTCGAAATACCCGCCATGATGTGCAACTCCCAGTCCAGTGGATTCGATCTTTTGGTCAGGATTTGACATGGCGCAGTCACGTATTCTTATCCCCGGTTGGATTTCGGATGCCCGTATTGACCGTCGGTCGCCAAACTATGTCTCACAAAAGACTGCTTAATAAAATACTGTGTTTTATTTAAAAGGAACATTTAGCACCGTTTTCCGAAACAAAGGCGGTATGAGTTATTGATTTCTTAAACGCAGCGTACCATTTGCTTGTTCTCTAAAATGATAAAAAACGATGAATTTCTATCTTGCTTGCAATTTTCAACCTCAAGCATGGTCTCGAAACGTTGCTGTATGTTTGTGTACCTGCTTTCAAGACAGTGAAGTGAGTTACAGAGCGAAATAGAAACTCTAGGGAGCAGCCGGTATGATATACTGTGACTGAAGGTCCGTGTGTGGAATATGTTTATCGGATTGGTGGGCAATTACTGTGGAAAACCATCACTAAAACATCGCGATTGTCAACCTAAAGACCGACTTGTCAGTAGTAAAGATGTGTTGCAGCTCCTGAGTGTCAACGACGGTGTAAGGTCGACATTTGAACTGTTTTGCAGCACTCTAACACCGTCGATAAGGTTCAGCTGTGACTATCTATTAGAGATTTTCGATTTACATTTATTTTCATTGCTTTTATGTAAAACCCACTCACAATTATCAGCCTTTTCTATGAGTTTTTATCTCTATCCAAATTTACTGTTCCTATTCTATATGCGCATCTTAGGTTTAACTCTGGATAAAGGAGGATATCCTCAACTGGAAGAGGCCATCAATCAACAGCTGCGTGAATCCAGGCTGGTTAGTCATCCACCCTGGGTACTCAAGGTTATTCAACTTTACGAAACTCAGAGAGTTCGCCACGGCATGATGGTGTTAGGACCGTCAGGCACTGGCAAAACTTGTTGCATTCACACACTGATGAAGGCGAGTGATTTCCTCATAATCTCGGTCAGATCTTACATTTTCTTTCTTACTGATTTCAGACTATTGTGCTACTAAACCTAGACATTTAGCTCACGCCACTCAGCAATGAGTACACTCTGGTTTCTTCTTTCCGGTAAGGAACACTCACAGTGACTCGGTCGAATTTTCTGAATCCATCGGCTGTTTGTCAGTTGCACAGTGAATACGATTGAAAGCAATCTGATAGAAACACTGTATAAATACGCGTGCATTTGCGAACCAGCCTGGTGATAATGGTATGCACATGACCACGCTAATTATCTTCTCAACACGCGCCACTCGTAATGGAAGCGCCCACTCGACTAAAACTGACAAACATACATGGGGTAACTGAGTCATCGGCGCAGGTATCGGATCGAGTGATCTGCTGTGGTGACCGTACTATGCCACTCACACCACCACAATACAGCAGTGAGGTGGGAGCATGGAGTTTGACATTGAAGTGGCTGCGAGAAAAATACAAAAACAAGCACTGGAGTGCAGTGTAGCATACAATGGTTGTTGGTACATAAAGTAATTGAGCACTGGTGGCCGTGGCAACCGGGACGTTCTGAAACCAGTGTAGTACGCAGATGAGTGTTTTTGTTTATAGTCACGTTGTGGCGCATAACCCCTCTATTGGTTTCCTGAATAAACAACCCTTGGGCCACCCGCTTTCCTGGCTCACGACAATGGTTGCAGCCGCGTTGCACAGGCAAAGCCTAACACATTGTACCAGCCTGGTTCGATGACTATCACATTGCCCTCAATATGTCCACAGATTAGGTGACTGGCAGTTTAGCAGCAAATTCCACAAATGGGGCACCAATTACGGTGAAGTGCCTTCAGTGAATACGTACGGGCATTTGCACCATCGCCTAGTGAGGATAGTGTACTGTAACGTTCACGACGCAATACGGATGATACATAAGATCACTGTCAAACGACAACACTGTACGGTAGTTGACTGTGCTTGAATCTGCTCTGGTTGTCTACATGAATTGCGACTGATCGTTACACACTAGAATTGTGTGCTCCACTGGAGATCGCTGTGACCAGATCCTGTCAATCCCACTGTTCTTGCTGAACTGAATATGGAGATGTGACCCCAACAAGTGGGGTAACTTTAAGTAAACAAGTTAATCCGACTTAACTTTATTCGATTCAGTCACACTTACTGAAATCAGTGCCATGTGGTTCTAGATTGTAGAAGACTGCCATGCTTTATATATATATATATATATATTGCTTTACAAACCTATCGGTTTGAGACTAGTAAATTGGATTTATAATGGGGAAACCGAATTGCGCAGAGCCAATTACAGTTGGTTCGCATTCTCAGTCATTTTCAACTAGGCTGAATGTTATCTTCTATATCAGTAGGTTAGTGGTTTTAGGCAACTGATTCTAGTAACACATTAAAAGTATGAGTGGTCACGCGGTCATAACAGTATAAAGTCTGCAGACAGCTACGATGAACTACATAAACGCCTCAATGTTGAGAAGACATGCTCAAACCTCGAATGGCAACTACATTGTAAGAAACAGTACGAGATAGGCCCTCTTCTTGAGATGATAAAAATGGCTCACTTTGTCCAGTGAGGCAGTATTAATACAATGAGTGCCATATATAAGTAGTTCGTTTACTCTCTTCAGTTGCAAACTTAAAACGTGCTGGTAAATAGAAAAACAGAGACAGTGGGGAATGATCATACGTAAATTGACACCAAATATGATGTCATCAACGCCACGGCAATCCGATGAACTGCGTATGCCACATTTGTGCACAAAACGCCAGCCAGTAGGTTCGATTCGATATGGTTTAGCTAAAGAACAGTAAATTTGGGTTTTGACCGCGTAAAAATACTCTGAACGGACTAAGTGGTGGTCCGTTGTCTGACGCATACCACAGCCATGAGTTACTTCATCTCAGAAAGTATCATTCTGTTCAAAAGCAGACCGATATGAACATTAGATCGTCGTGTTACTTGACCTAAGCTTTTCGGTATTCTGTATTTACAATTTCACCTACTGTTGTCACACCGGCAACGTTGGGAAAATTACTTTGTGATTATCAGGCAGGAACCGTTAGCATGCTCTGAAACGTCCGTCTAATGGTGTGAAGAAATCTACCACACTTTTTAGACATTGGCCATCACATCATGGATCACAGAGTTTTCAGTCATCTAGTGTTTCCTATGCAAATATGCCATCACCATCCATGCCCAAACACTGAACCTCATTCACATGTTATCAGTAGTACCAAGTTATCACATACAGATTTATATCAACATAACATACTATCGCACGGGGTTAGACCGTCATCCATATGGTTGCATACGTTACCTCCGTGAATTGCATTCGTTTCAAGCCGACAAGCCTGCCGTGCAATGAAAAGCACTATGAAATCCATAATGCATTGAAACTCGTAAAATTTAGTGTGACTGGAACGAATAAAAGCAAGTTGGAATAACCTAACCACAGAACACTCCAATACTGAGTGGTATACAGCATACCGAATCCATTACTGCGGTTTCATTTGTAATGTAATGAGCACGATCTGGTCGCAGAGAGTTCCAATGGAGCGTACACCTTTATCTATTGCAACTCATGTTGACACTCAGAACAGGTTCAACTAAAGGTCAACGCTACACATGGGAATTTCATTTGACTTATTATGCTTGTCTGAACCCCGTAGGGGTACTGCGAATAGAACAGAAAGGTGATCTCATTAATCAGTCGTTTACTCATGTCTACTTGCCAGGTGAGAAGTCATTAACTCTGGTTGATAAACTATTTGTAGGAACTGACTTTACCCTCTTTTAAACATCCTTGCTTATTTGTCAACGATTTCGTTCCTGTTTGATTTGCCTATCTTAGCGCCACCATCTTCCTCTCACACACGCATATTACCAGTTTCCTGGCTAATCGTGGAAGCTGGCGACGAATAGTGTGATGTTGAAATGCTGAAGCTCTGAGCTACGGCATACAGGGATGTAAGGACAACACCAGACGACACTAACCTGACGAGCACCATCGAGATAGGCTTGCGCACATTTTCTGAACAATAGACATTCAAGATGTGACCAAATCATGTTTCGTTATCCAGTTTTTAGATCTTCTTGGTTGTTAATAAGTACTGTTAACATCACGTTTTACAATCCCACTCTACTCTCTGAGTAGCCAGTTATCTGAGACTCATTACTCACCCGTTTTCCAAACATAAGCTAGCACGAATGTTCAACAGTGTTTGCATGTACTACCACATCTATCCAAAGTTTGATACATAAACAGAAAGCCATAAAAGGAATTGTTTTAACTTAGTAAATGATGTTTTAAATCTGATCGCCTACAACTTGTCGCCTCTTTGGTTGAAGGTTGTTTGAACACGATTGGCTATTATATTATTGCTAATTTCGTTCACTGTTTATTTACTATGGCTTTATCAACCGAATGATAGCAACCCCTTGGCGGCGACACGACGATATAAGTGGACGACAATAGGAAATCGCACACAAGAGGAGCTTTAAATAACTGAAAATAAATATCTCTATTCTACTTTAAGTGATATTTAGTTTAGAGTTGATAAGGTAATGTTTACTCCAGATCGTATCACTGCATTGCACTATAAGCATGTGTACTTTAATATAGGATCGTGTTGATTTTAATGTACAAGCCATGCACGTTGAATACATGGAGCGATAAATCTCTGTGGGATGCTGTGAGAACCACTGCTACAGATGTATACGGCCAGGCTGTGTGCTCAATGACGAGACATCTGGTCCTTGTCCAGCAGAAGTTTACTATCCTTGAAGTGCAAATAGAACACAGACGTGACCTGACTTTCTTCCTTACCATCATTATGGAACAGTTTTATCAGGCATGATAACCAAATAAGTTTGGTCAGGTAATCAAACTTAAAGTACCAACCTCCCAAAATGACCACACTTCACACGTTTATTTATTTAGAATCCTCAAGTGAATAGTAACACCTTCACATTGACTTTGCTATCGTTTCTCTGGTCAGGCCATGTCTCAATGTTTTGAGCCCCATCGCGAAATGCGAATGAACCCGAAAGCAATCACTGTGGCTCAAATGTTCGGCAAGCTGGATGTGGCCACCAACGACTGGACAGACGGAATCTTTTCTACTCTTTGGCGTCGCACTCTGAAATTGAAAAAGAACGAACATGTATGGCTTGTTTTGGATGGGCCGGTGGATGCATTGTGGATTGAGAATTTGAACTCGGTACTCGATGACAGCAAATTGCTCACGCTTGCGAACGGAGATCGCATCCCGATGGCCCCAACTTGTAAGATAATGTTCGAAGTCGACAATATTGACAATGCGACACCCGCCACAGTCTCCCGCAATGGTAAGTCAGCTGTTGTGACGACGAAGAACTGGCGAGTCATCCGAACGATGAAATAGGCAGGTAGAACTTGAGCAGGTGCATCTAATGACGTGAACTCCGCGTGCACATTCATTGTAAAGACATAAGCGAGTGGGTGTTGGTCATGGCATTTCGGTTACAATCTGAATGATACAAGCCTTGCAGCCATGTACTGTTTGCTGTAGCTACTAGTTGTCCACGCTTCACACAGACATCAAACAATAACGTGGATGTAGATGGGTTGTGTTGGCACACACAAATACATCTAGACTTCAAAAAATGACACCCACTCGCTTCGCACTACGCGTCCCAGTTTCATTCTAGCGATAGTTCCAATATGCGTTATCAGTTTTTAGCAGACGGGTTGGAGGCCGGAGGTTACCCCCAATTGGGTTCAAACAGTCACTTGAACGCGAGATGCGGTACTGCTATCACGGATTAGAGCAAGTTTCAAGGACGGTAAGATCATTAGTCAGGCCACATCTAGAGTAAACTGGAATACGATATCGCCCTTAAGTGATTCCCAGAAGATTAACGTCTAAAATCGGATGGTCATTCCAATGGTCGATGACTGCTTGGGAGACAGATTGCCTTAGGATAGTCCGAGTCAAGAGCTCGCAAATTTCTTTGCTGTAAGTTTCTCATTCGTTATCAGCCGCTAAGTTGAAGAACTGTCTCACGAGTAGTGTGTTACAGAAGAACATTGGAAGTATTAAGCGACCGCTTTGTCTTCGAAATTCAGATGAGTGGCGATAGACATTTTAAAATAACGCTGAAGAAGAGATTTGTCACAGGGCAGTGACTATTTTATTAATCTCATCCCACACACTCTCAGTGGCTGGTCTCCTTTATCCAGCCTGCAGATTTCTTGTATGGACCCGGCAACGCGTTTGAAGGACATACTTTTCCGTGCGTAGGAAGGTGCCTTCTATTAGTGAAGAAGTCTCAAATCCTTGTGCAGCAGTTATCTCAGGATAAAGAGTGAAAGATAAACTGGACGACTGCAAGATAACTAGGTGATTGTTAGGTTTCTTCCTCATTCTTCCACTGCACAATGTACACAAAGCATCACGGATAGATTCTGCAAGTCCTAAACACGGTTCGTGACTCTATAAGCAGGCCTTCAACACTCTGATCGGTGCTTAGTGTCATCACAATCAATCTGTAACTCACTGTGATTACTTACGATCTAGTTTTTGGACGGATCAAGATTTCGATTCCACTCACATTCTACGAAGTCCGTTGACTTTGACTGACATCTTTAATTGGTTGTATCGATTTCGATTCTGTCCCTCTTATACATGCCTACGATCTGGTATGATTAATAACGCTGACCTAATATTGGCTTCTGCTTATGTGGACTTGACCCATGACCTGTTGCCTTCCGATTTATTTGGTAGTAAATGTCTAGCCTATCTTAACTACCGTCAAATTTGTACTACGTGCATTCGATATCCCCAAGGAATAATATTAGCTAATGAGTGATAATGGGTGCAAATGGAGCTTCATTTCCTCCATTTTTGGTGGGCTACACGTGTACGGGATTCTCATAGGCGTAGACGTGCGTGATTGTTCATTTCGAACTTCGTTCCAAATAATGTCCACTTCTGTTGCTACCTGAACACGCCAAATTAGTATAGCCGAGGACCATGAAGTAATCGAACAATCTTCAACAGATATCCATAACTAAGCAATTAAATGTGTCATTGGCACATTGATTTGGACGCAGTCAGTTACATTTAGTGACGGGAGGCAGTGAAAGTCGTAAGGAAATTGCCCTGTTGATGAAACCTTGTTTTCACTTGTAACTCGTCTGTTTGTTTACAAGGTGTAGGCACTCTGATGTTGAGTGAACGACAACGGGCATGGTTTTTTCGAGTAGTTAGGTCCCATCCGTTTTTATCTTGGTTTGGGCTTTCTCTCTTTCTTTACTGTCGTATGCTAGGTAAGCATCAACACAAACCAATGATTTATTAAAGTCCATGATCATATTGAGTTATAAGAACAATTTCGTTTTACACTCCAATAACCCGTCTCTCTTCGTAATGTTTCAGGCATGGTGTATATCAGTACCACAACGCTGGACTGGGCCCCGTTGGTTCAAGGTTGGTTGATGTCACGCTCAAAAGCTGAGGCAGATCAATTGCTTCAGTTGTTTACCACTTCGTTTCCCTCGCTCTATCAATATGCCAGTCGTCATCTGGTATTCAAAAGCAAGGCACTCGAGGCATTTGTCATTCGACAAGCATGTGATATTCTGACTGGTATTATGCCAGAGCGTGAAGAGAAGGAATCCTCAACCCAAGTGAGTGTATCATGACATTCGCTCTGTGCCTGTAGTCGTATCGTTGATAGTATACTAAACGTAGAGTCTGGAGGCTCTTTGTTTGTGTAGAAGTACGATTAAACCGATAACACGAGTAACTAACTCCATACAGTCACGAACGTAGTAACAGTGTCATAGTAACGAGTCATAAATATAAATAAGACTGGTGGAACACAACCATGTAACAGTTTATTCAGATCAATCACTCAGCAAAACCGCTTGATGGTTCAGTTATATTTTATCCCAATTATCACTTTAGTAGCGTCAACATTTTAATGGGTTATTGATGTTCAGCATCAGCTTGGAAAAATCAAGCTTAGATCCCCGTAATATTTTGTTGTAAATTGCTTTCAGCCCTGGAAGGCAAAGCGATTTAGTAACAGCTCTGTCCGTTGTTTTTCGTAAAGTGGTCATTTCAAATTTATGAGCATTTCTGGCTGCTTTTGCAAAACATATTCCGGAATTTCTTTGCTGCATAAATCGTTTTGTCTTGCTGGTTTTCCTGGACAGTGTATTCCTTTGTATCGCTGTCTTTATCCACTCGGTATTCAACCACTTTAGTGACGTTTCTGTTAGGAAAACGAACGCGAGTTATAATGTGGAAGCGGGCAATCGAAGATGATAAACGTATGAACAATTCCATTCAGTGTGCGTAGTGTTAACGAGTTACGGTATAAGGTACATCAGTATCATAGTTTAGTACGAGTTTGTTGGTTGGGCCAAGTAGGTGCTGTCATCTGCATGGGACAACAAAAAAACAGCTATCCTTTGACGATTTTTTGTGGGTGGACTAAATTTTTGTTGAGAGGTTACTTACTTGATTTTGCGTTATCTTCAAATCACCTTACTGTAGCGTTAATATGACAGATATCTACACCCAAGCTCAGTTTCAGGTTGAGTGCAGTAACTTTCATCGACCGTTTATCGGTGTGTATGAGTTAAGCTCTCAGAGGTGAACGCATAGGTACGAACGCCAGAGAAACAAGTACATTTTGGAGTGATGAGCTAGGAGAAAAAAAATCTCGTGTGACGTGACACAGGGTTGGTTCAGGGCACTTTGGTTGTGTGACGCAGCGGGATTAGCAGGTTCAATGTATACCTTTGGATTTGGACATCCCACACCGAAGACTAAATATAGCTTACCCCTTTTCCATTTCTTTAACGGAACTGAATTCAATTGGTCTTGTCTTCTATTTTACTTCGCAGTCCCGAACCAATCAAAGCAAAAAATGAGGTTCACGCTTTTTTTTTGTTTCGACCCTCTTTGGAAACACACATTAGTTTGGGGTTTTCGGTTAATTTCAATGCGTCATTGTCTAAGAATAGCAAACCAAGGGTATTGTGAGTAGTAAACTCCAAAGGTGTACAGACCAGTTCATGCATAATTGCTGTAAATGAACCGCTAAGGAGATTGATTTATTTCCACAAGAATCCCCGGGACTATTAACATTGCCACGATTTTTGTATGCCACCAGAAATGAGCGCTTTCATGGGTGAACTCAATAGATCCACTTATTTTCATAGGAAACGATCTGATCTCATTTAATTTTGCATTGTGAACACAAGCCTCAAGATCGAAAGATTATTACGTGATTTGCTTTACACCGTTAGATGGCGACTTAGATCATGGAACATACGAGGGAGTACAAGAATGGGACGTAGAGAAATATACACCCCTTGTGATTAAAGGGGATAAACCAGCAGTGCATTCCGTGGTTATGACCCTGGGTGAGGGAAATTGCTAGTTGATCAGCCAACTGTGTGGCGTGGTCGGATATTACTTCACAGTCTCTTTGTAGTAATTGTTGAAATAACTCGTACTCACGAATGTTTCAGTGAGATGAAACCACGGTAGTTCCTAGGGTGTTAGTTTGTTCGACCTGCAATAATACGGCATTGTAATTGTGAGTGAAAAAAGGATGTTGCGTTATTGGACTGTAAACAAGATAAGTAAGACGGGTCTGTCAAGCTAAACAATATAGGGATGAAATTCAAATACTGCTTCGCATATTAGTTTAGTACTCAAGATGTGGACGGTCATTGTAGAGGTGATGTGCTGTACAACAAACTACAGGTTGACAATATGGAAATGAGTTTACACTGGGTTAACTAAGATTACTGCAACGGATGAATGACGCGAATGTGGTGAAGTAAGTGATGGACTATGCCCAGGTAGCTTAGTTAATGTGCCCTTGAAGAATACTATTAGAAGTGATGGACATCCGGGAGGAGTTGACCTTAAACCCTCACCCTGCTTGAACAGTGGACATACTCTACCTTACCAGAATCTCCCATACTGTGGAAGTTCCTCGCGAAGAATATAGCTCCAGAGAACCTAGCACACCGAATTGAAGGCAGTCTGAAGGAGTTTTGTCAGTTCTGATATCAGCCTCTCCTCATCATACTTGAAAACAGAAGGAGAAAAGAGATCCGGTCCAAAAGTCCTGTTACGCTTTATTAACGTAGGCACTCGGTAAAACCAAGCATCTAAATATCGGAATGATATACAACAAAAGTAAGTGTAACAAGTGCACTTACAGCAGGGATTCGAACAAAATACAGAGATTTAATCGGTGAAGCGTTGGGTGGAGTTCCATATATGTGTACACGCAGTGATCTGCAAAATGGAAACTGCAATCCACAGAGGACGTAGCTGTGCCTTGTTCAACGACGTGCGAAACACCCACGTAAGTAGTGTCCACAACTACAGTCGTTCTCGTTGTTCTATCAGCCCCGGCGAAGGCACCGGGTTGAATCACGTGTCCTAGGTTAACGACCGAGATGAGGTTGGCTGTGTGTCGTTGTGTTTACGTGCGCGCGTGTGCACGTGACATTGCCTGCAGTGATATTAGCACCTATGGTGTGTCCGAAACCACTGCGGTTCATGCGCGTAAGGGCCGCTCAAAGGTGGATGTGTGGGCGTAACGCTCTGTGTGTTGCCACAGCACCTCCGGAACACACCACTTCACAGCAAGTTTTCACCGCTGCAGCGGCCTGTTCCCAGTGTTCCTTGGGCTCTCCCGACTGACTCAAGGGGGGCGATTTATTCCCCAGTGTTTCCTGGTGAACCTTCCTTACCCTCTCCTCGCTCGAATACCAATTAGGTATTTTATATTTACGGGTGTGCCACCTCTGGGGAAATGACCAAACAAAACGGACACACGCAACATAATCCGAGTTCAGGTGGTTGCTCCAACAAGCACGAGAGTCTTTAACAGAGTGGCACCACCCGTAACTGACTGCTATATGGTCGAGTTGTTTCCATGACTGAGAGGCACACGAACTTAGATTATAATGCTCAAGTCCGACTACTTTTTCGCAAGCTTGGTTCAACAAAACACGCTCAATATTGTAAGTATATTCTGCCAAAGAACCCACATGGATGTTCATTAACAGACACTGTACATTGGTTGACTCGCAAGTTAAGCGAACGTGTCATTGTTCGCTGCTCGACTTAAATGCTTACAACTTAGTAAACAATACTCGGTGGGTTTTAACATTCGCCGTTGTGGCTAATCGTGAGAAGTTCAAACTGTCAAAGCTCACCACCGATAAGTGTAAAAGCTTAATTTTTGTGTGTGGACGAAAATCACCATCGAATGCGGATATCCGTTGCAACTAGAAAAGAACCTAGACATGTCATTGCATGTTGTGATTAATGAGTCTCAACGATTTATAAATCTTAAGAACGATACCAGATTGGTTGAAAACAAGTGCAACAGTGGCGAAAACGTCACTATGTGTGTTATCAATACAGAAGGAAGTATCCAGTCAACAGAATTCACAGCAAGGCCACCGAACGTGTGTTGGCATTAGTTAGAGTGGCATTTTGCTCGAGTTTGCAAAGTTCGAAATCACACGTGCCAAAAATGTGGGAAACATGGACATAAAGAAGTTCGCCACGGACAGTATCCTCATGCAGACGTTTACGAGGGCCCAGATAGATGTTGACCTATTATGACAGTCAATCCAATGTTGAGTTCGTCGTACTCGATGATAATACTTCACATAAGAGAAGATATGTTAGCATTTTACTGAATGGAACTAAAGTGCGCCTACAAGTGGGTGCTATCGCGTACTGCGCTACCCAATCGAGGACAATCAGAACAGGAATCTGAGCGGTACTAGGCAATTTCAACTTATTAGGAAAATAACACCCATTTATAGAGGAACAACAATATTCATGACTGCTAGTAAGTGACAGGCGTCTCCACGTTTTTGACTAACCCGCTGGTTTTTGTGCTGTTCCACGACCTTGCATCTAGCAACTCGGCTGACTGAAACAGATGCGCATTCAACAGCGGCTAATCGCCGTCCACGGTTGGTCGGTGCCATTTTGACCCAAATTCCGACTGAAGCAGCTTGTGTGCGAACATTGCAGGTACGGCCTGTGACATCAAACTTATCTCAGAAAAAACGTGGGATTATTTACACAGACCGCTATACGTGCAGACCGATCATGTGACGCGGAACGCCGCAAGAACCCAAATTCCATTTGTGGGAAAGTTAAAATGCGGGTTTCAACTTGGCAGTTTATATTCTATCGGTATCTGGTGCATTGTAAGGATCTTAAGCCGAATTTATTGGGTATAGACTGGATTGGTAGACTGGAATTAGTTAGTTAATAAAATTATGCCGCCTTATCAGAAGTCAAGGTCGTTGGTTGACGGGGACACGAAAGTAAACATTATTTCACAGTTGCAGGGACGGTATCATAACATTTCTGAAGATGGTCTTGCAAAGGCTACGTTGTATCTTCGCTCAGGTAGAAAACCAGTTTTCTGTCCCAAAAGACCGGTTCCATAAGCAGATATTGTTTTGTTGGAGAGTGAGTTAAACCGGTTGGAAAGAACTGGAGTCATCAACCTACCCAACTAATGAGTTGGGGCTACACCCATACTGGTCTAAACGAAGCATTTGTGATTCAACAGTATCTGCTGCCTGCTCCCGACGACCTGTACACAAAGCCTAACGGTGGCAAAAACAATTTTCTAAGATAGACTTTTCTGAAGCCTGTCTGCAAGTGGGAATCGACACATGCAGTAAGCAGTTTCTAACCATTAACACATCGCGGACTGTACCAGTTCAACCGCCTACCGTTCGGTGTGAAGTTTGCTCCAGCAACATCTCAATAAATCATAGACACGATGTTAGATGACTTGACATGTGCAGTGGTTTTCTTGGATTATTATTGTTAGTTTCACAATGGAAGATCATCATTCGCATTTTGCTTCAGTTTTTAAATGCACTGAAGAGTATGGTTTCTGTGCCAAGTCCAGCAAGTGCTCTATCTTCATGGAAAGTATTCAATACCTGGGTTTGGTTATCGACCGAGAAGGTCGTATGCCTGACCCACAGGAGATGAAAGCCATAACAGAAATACCCCCACCAACAAATAAGACTACCCTCTCGTCGTTCCTAGGCCTGGTGAGCTAGCACGATACTTTTGTGTCTCAGATGCATGATGTTCATGCAACATTGAATCATCTACTTACGTAAGATTGTTCATTGCTGCGATGAGAAGCCTGCCAGTATTCGTTCACATGTGTCAAACAAATTTTGACCACCAATTACCTTTCGACCCAAAACTAGTAATAATTGTTGCTGCAGATGCATCCCGTTACGGTGTTGGAGCAGTCATTCTGCACAAAGTTCCCAATGGTTCACAAAATGCAATTTCACATGTTTCTCGCACACTAAGTTCAGCTGAAAAGAACTACAGCCAAATAGCAACAGAAGGACTCGCACTCATATTTGCGGTTATAAAACTCCACAAAACGTTACACGGACAGAGGTTTACGTTATATACAGACCGTCAGCTTCTTCTATCAATTTTTGGTGCAAAAAAAAGAGTATTCCGCTACGCATTGCTAATCGATCAAAGTGATGGGCTATGATGTAACTAGTGTTGTGAACCGGGAACGCACATGGCACAAAGATTGTTCATTCGGAAGACCTGTACACGGGTTATGCCTCTCAACCGGACTACGAACAAAACATACGTTCGCACACGATACTGGTCTCAGGACGTCCCGGTCACTATGGACGTCAATGCTGAATTCCTCCGTGTAGAAAGAACCATTCCATGCGATGCTGCCCTCCAGTGATCCTTCTCGTATCTTTCCGGCATTTGTCCAGCGGCCATTTCGATGTTGAAATCCGCGCTGTTGCCTCACTACTAAAAATTGATAATGAGTAGTGTAGTGCAGCCGTCCGTCTTCACTACACTAGGATACAATTTTGAAGTCCTGTTCAAGAAAACATCAAGTTTTGGGCACGCATATGCATCATCTTGTCTCATGACAAAAGAGACAGTCAAAAAGCTTGATGGGAACTCAGTCATTTCATCACCATCAACAGATGATGAAATTTACAAAACATTTTCAGACTCAATCACTAATCTGCCAATTACTGTCCGAATGGTGGCAAAGACATCAAGGAGGGATTCTTTGTTACAGCAACTCATGCACTGCCTCCAGAATGATTGGAAACTAGCTCAGTAGATAAGAGATTGAAGCAATTTTTTCACCGTAAAGAATTACTTGCCGTGATCAACGGGTGTGTAGTATTAGTAGACCGTGTAGTGATTCCAGCCGTTTTACACCAGCACGTAATACGTCCGTTACATTCGGGGCATCCTGGTTTTCGCCGCATGAAGTCGGTGACTCGCAGTCATGTCCATTGGCCAGGAATTGCCTGTCAGATCGAATGTTTGGTTTGACCATGTAGAAACTGCGCAGTGGCATCAAAATTGCCCGTTAAAACTGAACTATATCCATTACCCAGAGTTGACTCACCATGGTCTCGGGTTCACCTTGAGTTTCCAGGCCCGTCGAACGGACTCCTTTATTTATAAACGGTCAATACACACTCAAAGTGGCTAGAAGTTTTTCCCATGCGAAGGACTACAACATCAACAACCAATTCTCATCGATTATTTTCACAACTCAGTGTTCTGTATGTGGTAATGACAGACAGTAGACCATAGTTCAGTTCAGTTCAGTGGAATTTTGAGCATATTGTGCCAGCAACAGTACTGGTCACGTATTCACACCAGTTTATCACCCACAGACTAATGACTAAGTGGAGAGATGTGTAGATTCGTTCAAGAGGGCCTTATAGGAATTTGAAGGAGAAGGTGAAGTAGAGGAAATGATTGATGTTTTCCTTGAGGCCTACAGTTCAACAATTAACTCAGCGATACCGAAACACCAGTCACTGACCGAAGCATCTTCGGGACGACAGTTAAGAATTCCACTTGACGCCATACGGCCAAAGATCAAACCAGTGGAGAGAAATAGGCCAATGGAGCCGTAGTTCCACAGGCATCATGGACCACGCCCCAGATGTTTCAGACCGGGAGATGCAGTCTATGTGCGGAATATGTGTCACACTGAGGATGTTTGGCTACCAAGCCTAATTGTCGGTCGTAGGGGTGATGTTGTCTACCGAGTAAGAGTCGGGGACTTCATCTGGACATGTCGCGTCAATCACTTGAGATAGCGGGCTGATATTAGCTAGGATTGTCAACGGGCCAGTAATCAGCTACCCACTGGCGTAGTGCTGGGCACATTCTCGTCAACGTCAACATGCCGAACACTCCCGGTCATCTCAGATGCTTTGGACCTTCATTGATGTAATCATGTGTTTAATCCCGTGAGACGTTTAAGTGGTTACCCTAGAAAACATTCTTATGGTCTATGATTACCGCGTTGTTGAAAAGAGATGCTTCGGACATGTTCCCACTATTACAGATGGTCGATGTACTTTTATCCCATCGCCTGCTTATTTTTCTTGGTGATTGGTGGTCCGATCAGTTTGGATCAACAGTTCTGTGCTTTCTGATTGGTAGATTGTCAGACTGTTCACATTTATGGTTAATATGACATTCGTTTTGGTTACTTGCTGAGTAGCCGAAAATCCAGTGTACACCCTCAGGACTCCTGTTCTGTTCCCGCACTTCGGGTAGGGTTATAACAGGTTGCACCTGAGTTGACCCAACTCATAGTCAGTCAAGCACCCCTGTTCGATGTAGTGTACTAACCTCGTCAACACTTTGATGCAGTAGAATAGGTCGAGAAAAATGTGGAACGCTTCACGGTTTTGCATGTCACTAAGTGGAGGGGGACGAGGCTACTTCATGTCAAATCGTCTGTCAATCGGTGACATTCTCTTTAAAATAGGGACTAAAAGAATAGTCTACAGAGTAGGAAGGATGCAAGTCGTCTGTATGCTTTAAGGTTACTGAAGTCGTACGTTAGTATTTTATTGTTGATATTGAAACCGCGTGGTTGTCCTGATATTTGATACATTATTGATTATTACGATCTGGCGTATTGGTTGTCTGTGGTCCACTATTCATCTGTGACTGAGAGTGAGATGCAACACAGCGGTTCAAGAATATTACCCCCTCCTGAGCCGGCTTCCGTTTAACACGGCTAATTTTGGGGTAGTACACATCAGTCATTTGGGTTACAGATTACCAACTGGAGGCAAGAACTGGGTACAAGCACATGAAGACGCGACTTTAACACGACTGTCTCAAGCTACACTAGCCTCTCTTAATAGTGTGTTGATGGCCAAGAAAGTGAACACGGTACTAGGGTTATTCATTGAGATGTTTGGACGGCTAAATTCAGATCGCTTCAATTTTGTGTTCACGTCACTAGTAAGCTTCAACTGGAAGAAACGATTCGGGCTTGTCAATTTTATTTTTCGAGGGACGTCACCTTTCACGATCATATACGGTAAAGCTAAAAGATGGATTACACCACTATTTTATTCCACCTGCGTAGATTGTGCAATCTGTGTAGTACTCAATGTGACACGAGCACTTCAAAAGAGATTTGATTTTGTTCTATAAGATTCTTCACCAACCGCAACATCTCCTAAGAAATCTACTTGCTTCTACTGAACGTGTGTCGTAATGTTTGTTTGCTAAAAATACGAAATCAACCTACCAGCCGTTTAACAGGTAGCGAACAGTTTATCAGAACCAATCATAATTACGTTATGAATGGTTGAATGAGAACACAGTCCTGACACACACATCTGCCATACCAAATCAGGTATTCCGAAATCGATCATCAGAAGGATTGTGGTAAAACGAGGGTACCCTTGAGCTCACACTGTTGATACTGGCCAGCTGTTTTCTGTTATACTATCCGACACAGATTCAGATGTAAACAGGCAATATCTACTTCCCCCGGTCTGTAAATTTCCTATGAATGCTATGAAACCTATTCGTTTCAGGTCGTGTGCCCATATCTAGAGCGTCTATATGTATTCGCCATAATGTGGAGTATTGGCGCCCTACTGGAGGAGGATGATCGGGCTAAATTTGATGCCTACATTAGACAACACGAAACCATTCGTCTAGATCTGCCACCGATTGACGCGAACGCTTCAGATTCAATGTTTGATTTTCTCGTCTCGGATAACGGGAACTGGACACACTGGTCTAGTCGGGTCGAACAGTTTGTTTATCCTACGGATGGGACACCGGAGTACTCTAGCCTGTTGGTGCCCAATGTGGACAATGTGCGCACAGAGTTCCTCATTGATGTTATAGCAAAACAACTCAAATCTGTGTTGCTGATTGGAGAACAAGTAAGTGAAGGATCATTCGTAATACACATCCAAAAGGATTTTTGTCAACAGGTGCTGTGTGATGACATTTGAAGAAACCGAATGTGCGTTTTATGGTTTAGATCAGCTAGATAGTTTTCTTCTAGTTTATTCTGTGTGAACCATATTTGTAATGACATACTGGCTAAAGCTAATTTTCAAGTTAATTGGCAGGATATTAAAAATAGGCAATGAGATCATCACGTAGCTTAAGTGTAGTTATCATTTGAGGGTACATTTATGGTTTATGGAGGACATGAAAAACCCGTATTTAGTAGACTGGTCCAGAAGTGAACGAACTTCTGGCGAAACCTCAGCGTACTCGACTAGATTGTGGTGGAAACCTAGTTTTGTCTCTCGTGTTTTGTCCAAATGTTCACATGGAGGCGGAAAAGTACCCCCACCTCCTGAATTCACACAGCAACCAGTAAAACGATGGGAAATGAACATGGCTGATTAAAGAGATTGGTCTCAACGATCAATTAGAATAGCGCAGTCACGTCACAAATTGTACGCGGCTGCTGTCTGGCATACTGAACTGAGAAGGCTGCGATCCAACATAAGTCAACGTAGCCAGAGTCAGACAGACACACGCCCACACATCGAATTAGCCACACCAGCGCACACAAGTCTGACGTACCTGTCGGTGAAACGGACGTATCGAATCTAAATCGCTATCAGTCCGTACAGTCCGACAGAAGTCAGGTTGCGAGCGGACACGATACATGTAAGCAGTACGTCGCGCCCCTTATCCAGCCCAGCACGACTAGTACTCACATTTATCCACGTGTTATCCTAAGTCGTAATCACCTCACCAAAACCCGTATGGTGCGAATGTTTTGTGTCGATGCAAACCAAACGGTCTTCACATTCTGGATATATGGCTTCTCAAGACAATGCAGGTTACCAGAGAACAAAGCAGCTCCATCTGGACAACATTTCCGAATGAGCTATCCACGCTGATCTCGATAATGCGACAAGTTGTCTTCATCACGGCTTGTTGACAGCATGTTGGACGACACGGCTCGGTAATGAGGCCACAAGACTGAGAGGTGTCAAATGACATTTATTGTCTTTGCAGCATAGCTATGAGGCGTTTAAGACTACAAATATCGCGGTGAATCTGAAAACGGCGTGACGTGCTGCAGAGTCCATGGATAGATTGTTAGGTTTTGATCAGTCTTCCGGTGATATGTAACTGTTTCGTTCGTGAATGTAGCTTTTTCTTATCTATCGTTTGGTGTAAAGACAATCGTGAAGTTTCCCAGAGGAATACTGTATTTGTAATCTGTCTGTTTGCACTCACCGTCGCATGCTGGTGCTCAAACCAGCATTGCCTTTTGAGTGGCGAAGCGGTTACAGAGACACGTGTGAATAGCCGTGTGTTATCAATCGTGGACTGTGGTGGCCGAGCGGTTTTACTGGACACACCCGTGCACCTCCCACCCAACCCATAGCCAGATAATTTGTTTACCGGGTCCACACTCCCGATGTACATTGTACAGGAATGGCGCGTCGACACGAACGCCTTTCTTGTCACATTATCAATAATCCATGTATGGCTAAACAGCTCAAGTTGGCGTTGAAACAAGATCAAGAATGATGGGGGGCTTCGGATAAGACGCTGCAGCTTCGCTTCAATATATCGGTTACTCTGCCCGTCGATTCAGCAATACAACACGGACTGACCATCAGGAATGCCTTTTTTTGAAATATGTGCTTTGTCGCATTGCACTACAACTTTGACGTTGTGGCTAGCAACTTCAACTGTTAGAGTAGCATGTGCATCCGGATCTTTCAAATGTCTCACTTTTCTTGAATTATTGACAACTCTGCATACCAGGTACTGTCATTTGATTAGTTGCATGTCATTTCCAGTTTTAATTGTATTGCATGACACGCAAGGTTTAGCTTCTAACCTTTGCAGTGAAGTTTCCACTGTTTGTTACACAATATACATTACGTTCTCAGTGTTGTTTTTCGCATTACTGCAATCCATCACTCAGCATTTCTGTTAATTTCTTTTATAGGGAACTGCCAAAACCACCATCATAAACAAACATTTGAGCCGGTACAATCCGGAGAACCATGAAACTCGAACGCTCAATTTCTCGAGCGTCACAACGCCTAGTCTATTCCAACGCATGATTGAAAGTTTTGTGGACAAACGCTTGGGGAACACTTATGGGCCACCAGCAGGTCGCCGAATGACCGTGTTCATCGATGATATCAGCATGCCGATGGTGAACGAATGGGGTGAACAGGTGTGTTTTTCAGTTGGTTGCCTGATTAGCACATTAGTGAACACGATGCACAACACACAACTATCCACACCGTATGACCTAAACCAAGTAAGCTACCCAAGACCGGTGGGCTCAACATCACATTTTAGCAGGCAGGTCAGATAAACAGGCCAGGTGGAAAACGAAGGGCAGAAGAGAACCAACTGGGCATCCCGTTGACAGTGTGGCCAAATTCCTTAAATTCAGGCCGGTGTGATCATGAGTTGAAGCCCAAACCCACTGGACGAGAACTGCAACTTTTAAAACCATTATTCTGTGAATAAACTTAAAAAGACCGACTGCATTAGAATATGAATAGGGCAATCGGAAGACTTAAGCCATGTGATGCTACTCAGACCGGTTATATTATGATCAGTGATGATACGTTAGCATACTAGTTCTTTTACACACTGGAATGGTGTTTCAGAAGGTGGACGGCTGATATCACGTGTTTAGACAGACAGATATAACGGAATATGAGGGGATAGTAATCAAGAATTCGGAATTATGATTACCAGAGCATGATAATAGTCAAAACGAGTTGTTTTTGATCACAGGAAGGAGTTGTAGCGACCGATAGCGAAGAGCAGGTTGTTCGGGTATCAGGACTGAGGACTTACTACACTTTTCGCTGTGTCCATTTTGAGTAATTTACCTAACTACAGAGGACGCTGGGTGCCTTCCGTCAGGTTTATAGACAGCGGGCATTCCGACAATGTTTCCCATAAGTGGAGGGTCAAAGGTGATTGTTTAAGGACCAAAGACGATTGTTTATGGTCAAACGCACAGTCGGAAACCACAGTCTTTGGCTCTCAGACAAGCGCCCTGACCACTTACCGAAAATACGAACGATGGGTTTCTGATCACTTTAGAATATGTGTTATGACATGATTAGCAGCAAAAGGTTCTTAGTTTGAGGTATCCATGTATCAATTTTTTGTGACACTACGTCGGTTCAAGTCGGAAAAATTGGTTCCTCTGATTTTGCTGTCTACTTTCAGAGTAATTTGTGCTAAGCAGAGAGCAATGAGAAAGATATTGGAGGCTGAAACGTCACACTGAACTCCAACCACTGTGTAAAATCGTACATTAACTGATCTTTCAACCGAGTCAGGGTAACAGATATAACACGGTATCCGGAATATGCAGCATTTAAAAGAAGGTAACCCAGGCTGAAAATAAAATCTCATCTTTCGCAAACATAGATATGTCTGAATGGTGTACCGTGAGCGGTCACTGCATGCTGGCGTTGAATAGCTCAGTTTGAGGCTACGCTTGCAATTGTATGGAATATGTTGCGCAACCGGTGACATTGACAGTTACTATTCTGGGTGCCAGCGTATACTGTGGTGTTTGGTACTGTACACGAATTCTCAGCATTTTGTGCTCTCTATCTGATCCATCTTAGTCATTTCCTCATCGTTGTTGATCAAGGATAATACAGAAGAAGTTATGTTACCATAGCAATTGTTATTATCAGCATTGCAACTGAGTGAGGATTGGGTACATATTAATAACCAATAAGCCCTCTCATTTAATATCAAGTCAGTGACGGCGGAGTGCTTCCGCTATCAACCTTAACGTTATTGTGTGAAGTTGAGTAGCTATTGTTCACATGACTTTCACCTGAACATCTGACAGATGGTGTCCATGAGAAATCAGATAGTTTGATAAGCCATCAGAAATCGAAAAGCTGGCTTTACCGAACTTACGGACCGTCAAGAAGTCGAAAAACAATAGAAATCCTAGGATTTGGGGAGGACACTATGATAGTTTTGGTATCTTTGGTCGGTCCCATTTATCAAACGTCAGTGGGGCAAACGAGCAATAGCTGCAAATGGTGTGTTATTCTTCTGTATTTGGATTTACACATATTGGTTCAATCTCGGTCAAACTGCATCTTCGATGGTGACCTAATCGTAGTGTTCGAAGATGAAGGCCCCCTATGTTTGCATCAATATCAAGCGTTGTCAATAAAAAATAAACACGAATTGCTTGTTAAGTTGTGAACACTGCATATAAGTAATATGGAAGAACGAATTAGAATGCGTTTTGGAATACCGACATATAAGAGTCAGTGTCTACGAACGAACGGAAAAAGTCTGTCGTGTTCTCTGTAGTTTCTGACCTACCAGGATTAAGTGACTTCTATACTATGAATGCTGAAATGAGAACCCACTCTTGACCGTCATGCTGGACAGATTTGACTATTATTGATCGTAGGTGTCTCGTTTAAAATACATGAGAAGTGCCGTAATGAAATAAACTGGAACGTTCGCACTCGGTCTGCGTATGTGATGGAATCACTTCTTGCTTTCTCGATCAGATCAATGCACTGAAAGCTGATGCTGAAGATACAAGTCCTGTGCGTCGAATGTTAGACTGCGGATTCGGGCCACTTTAATAAAGTTAAACGCACATGGGTTTTCGATTAATGAAATTAGAGTACTTTGTATGTTCAGCAATACTGAACCTTCTCAAAAACAACCAGACCTGGGAATCGCCTTGTTTAGATAGTTCAGACCACAAAGTGTCCTGATGAAACGGGTTACGAATGTGGCCTTGATTACAGGGTGGTCCGCAGTGCTGTTAAGAAATGTTTCCACAATAATTCTACCGAAAGCAGGTGGGGTTCTTATTGTTTATACTGAAGAGAATAAAGACCCTCTTTCAATGTTTTCACAGGCCCGATTCACTGTTGCAAGTCCTGATAAGACATTCTGTCAAAAAATACGTAGCGTTCTGTTACCAATACGTGAGCAGTTCTACCCAGCAATCACATGTACTAGATTCACCTGGACATTCAAGTAGATATACTGTAAAAGTGGTTTTGTTACAGAGCTCGAAAGAAAGGCATCAACTTGAAATAAATTAAGCCCTCCACTGCCCATCATTAGTCCAAAGTACCGGTCAGGAGGCTTGATGAGTTTTGCGATCAAGTGTGAGTGGTGTTCAATCTGAAATCATTTATCTCCCCGAATTTTTATAAAGACAAGCTTAATGATGCTGGAGCATGCATCCCTTAAGTTATCACCCGTAGTTAGTAGATTGATGAAAATGTCTTCCACTGTCACAACGGTTTACAGTGTCCACTACTCACAAGCAAAAGTGGTTGAGCGTTCAGATATAAGTAGATCGTACCTAATGTGAAGTCAATAGCGCGATCGATAAGCTCTAACCAAAGAGAAGCTTGAGTCTAGTGCTTCTTTTTTGAAGAGGCTCTCTGGAAAGTCCAACTGAATGCGAAAGCAGCGATCGAATGTGCGCGACATTCAACTTGGTACTGTGTGTATCCGATACGTTTGCTTGTAAACAAATGACCAATCAGGAGACGGAAAGTCGATAAAATAAAATAGCCCTTAAAAAACCAATGAGGAATCAGTGAGTAATCGTTAAAACGCATTTCACAATAGGGCCGAAAATATTATATGTTGATTAATCAGAAAATCATTATTCTTACCTCAGAGTCGGTTAGCCTTATTTAATTTTGACGGATATTTTGCAGCGGGATTTAGCGCACTCGGTCGGTTCTTAAAACTTTTGTCCAAGGTCACTAGTGGACACGTAACTCGGATTGTTCGGTTTGCTTAAATAGTGCGCTGTGTGCATGGTTTGTGTGAGATCGAGTTAATTGTCTACATCTCACAACCGATTTACGCTATCCATGTCAGTGAATCGATTCTAAGTGACTCAACCTTTTAGATGCAACTGGCGTTCACGAAAACTAAGTTAACCGATCACAAAGTCTGTAAACTGACAAGATGCGATTGTTCATAAGAACAATATGTGACAATTTTTCTTGGGCATGCTGTTGTCTGAACACCCCATGATTTCAGTGAGCTGTTCGTGGTCTCGACAATTACTGTCTGGTGAGCTAAACGCCTCGTTGGCATACACACGACTTGTTTGGACTATCATAGACCAAGTGATTACATATTCGAGATTTTCCTAAATACATTCTGGTGATCCACAGCGTTGCTCAAGCGGTGGTCCCATGCGTTGTGGGCTAAGAGGTGGGAATAATGATGCTCAACTATTGCAAGGCTCTTCCAAACTTCGCTGTGAACCAACGACCTAATAGATAAAACTGTACGCGCAATTCGCGTACTCTTCTTTTTTATGACCGAAGTTATTCTGACTCTACGGATTTAGAAATTTGTCAATGACGATATCCATCTTCACTGCTCGCGTTGATATCGGCCCATTGTTATCACCCGCTAAAGATATGGTGATGTAAGATTAGGCGTAACTTTCAGTCTCAAGTGGATTTTATGCCGTGAAAACAGTGACTTCAGGAAATCCACAGTCATGAAGTGTCACTTCATTGTACGTTGATACAAAGCGCAATTCGTACGGACCACCGCGATCGTACAGCCCTTATAATTTTAGCGAACGAGCAAAGCAGAACAATGTCGTCCGCATACTTTGTGTTGTTCACCTTAACGCCGGGAATAGAATTCAAACCAGGGAAACTGAGGTTTTAAGCACGTCTTCTAGAGACTTACTTCTAACAGAATTGACCGGGAATGAGAGGACCAGTCAACACTGGTCAACACTACGTGAAGGGCCGGGTACGCATTTCACGCCCATATACTTTAGCCCTACTCGAAGGGAAACAAAGTGCCTTACATTAAGCTATGTAGCATATTTCACTGGGTATTTGTCAGGTCAGAAAACGGTTTTCCAACGTTGGTGATCAGTCATTCCGCATCCACAGCATCCACCTTATACAACAACATTATCGACATTATCATTGCTTCCAATGAGTCAAATTCAAGTTTCCTTATGTTCGTCATTTCCGATTATCTGGCTCATCCTGACCTCCATTCCACATACTTCGCGAAGTATATTTCCTATATTTATGTTCGTTTATATGAACACGATATCCTAAGTGTTAATCTACAACATGCGGCCTAATTTGCAACCTCTCATTGAAGTATTGCCGAATTCCAAAAGTTTTTGTAGCGGAGCGGCCAGCAAGCATCTTAGTAGATGCAATGAACATTAGTGTAAGGAACCAGATGCTTTTAAAAAAACGTTGTGAACATGAGTTTTATTGATGGAAACCTCTTCATTGGCACATATTCTTGTTTAGTAATCATTGCTTCTTCGTTATCATGTTTGTAAGAA
This sequence comes from Paragonimus westermani, assembly GCA_008508345.1. Taxonomy (NCBI): domain Eukaryota; kingdom Metazoa; phylum Platyhelminthes; class Trematoda; order Plagiorchiida; family Troglotrematidae; genus Paragonimus; species Paragonimus westermani. The sequence continues at coordinate 154,587 of QNGE01001541.1, forward strand.
GAGCCTTGTTAGTCGATCTGAAGCTCCAATTCGCCGTCCTATTTGTAATCTATTGACAAAAAGTTGCTGCGATCAGAACGTGAACTAGTCACAGGTTACTCTGTGGAATGCTTCGTGAGATTTCGTTGTTGTCCACAAACGTATCTGGGTGTTGTGCTCAATTAAGCTTGACAGACGAAACAAGCTAAAATACATATTGGTTTACCACAGTTCCATTTTACAGGAACGGTGTTGGTTGATGTATGCAGTCAGTTTCTCATTAACCTTATCAAAAGTTCTTGCTCATGCCAACGGTCCAACCTTGTCTTGTATGTTCAACTTTGTGTTGTACACACTTTGATGTAGGAATTTTTTCAGCATTTAAACAGATATGCAGAAAACGGTTGGGTCATATACCATCGTTAGGAAACGTAATTATTTGAACAAATCCTATTACCAGGTAGCCAACGAGATCGTTCGTCAACTACTGGAGACTGGTGGATTTTACAATCTACAAAAACCTGGCGACTTCACTTCAATAGTAGACATACAATTTTTGGCAGCCATGGTTCATTCTGGTGCTGGTCGTAACGATATTCCCGAGCGATTGAAAAAGCAGTTCTGTATATTCAATTGCACCTTGCCAAGTCAGAACTCAATTGATAAGATTTTTGGCCCGATTGCGTTGGGTCACTATGGACGTAGTCGTGGTTTCACTGAAGAAGTCACGCGGCTGGTGGCTCGTCTGGTCCCAGTGACGCGAATCGTGTGGCAGGTGACGAAGGGAAAAATGTTACCCACCCCATCCAAATTTCACTACATCTTCAATCTGCGTGATCTGAGTCGTATCTGGCAAGCGATGACGAGCACGGTTGCGGAAGTACTCAACTCACCTAATCGTCTGCTTATGTTGTGGAGACATGAATGTTTGAGAGTGCTAGCTGATCGGTAAGTGGTTTGCTTGTTTTGTTTATACCGTCAAAACTAACCGCTCACTTGATTCCTACAATTAACAGAAAGGCTAGTGACAGCATGAGGGATACGAATAAATGATTTGCTCGTAATCACTGCATAGTGTGACTCCAACGCAACTGTCAAAACAACAGCTGTTACAACTGTTATGTCTGTCTCACTGTACTCAAAATAATCAGAATAGCCTTTACACTTTTGACCTTGGTGTGAACAGCTGAAAAGTGACTTTGGGTATTTCCAAATGGCTCTATTCAGTGTGCTAATCTGGGTCCAACAAAATAGTTTTCGGCGATGGTCGGTTTAAATTCTCCTATTCTTGGCACTCAAAACCACGCGTGGTAATCAGCGGATTCCCCAATTTAATCCTTTCGAAAATACCCATTGATGTCATGAAAATGACAAAGTAGCGAACAGGACTTGTTTTCAATGTTGGTGAACTCGTTTTATCACTATCTTAACAACACACCGCAAGTAAAACAGCTCTTGAACAAGCACCATTTAGATGTGTCGAAATGTTTACAAAAGACCGGATAGAGGAACAGGAGCGGTTTTAATGACCACGATGGATTACGTTACCAAAATTAATGATACACTATGTGGTATTTTAAAATTCGTGAAGATGAATACTGTGAAAAAACGAAACACCAGCTACAGAAAAAGTGATATCTAAAACGTCGCGTGGACTGAAACAGAAGGGGATAGTTTATCTGACCACTCTCGAACGCATCCGTCTCATTGGAACAGCAATCCGTAAGTTATACAGTTTATTAATCTTCATATCAAGGGAGATCCGGTGACCAAAGTTATCACAAGGAAGATTACGAAGTCAGACAATTTTGCGTGAGTTTTCCTCCAGCACCTGCTATCAAGTCATAACTCAAAGACAGACTTCCATGTTCTGAAACCAGTTGTTGTGTGTGCTCATTTGTTTGCTCGTGTCGGGCACAAGTTAGTGGTCGCCTTACAGGGCGATTGTCTGATGGCATGCTTGGAAATCGCCCTGCCTGATTGAACAGCGGTGCGATTAAAACGGTTTCTAGCGCGATTATTGCTCATTTGACCGACTCTAATCATCCTCTCTGTAAGAAAAATGCTCTTCAGATTGTATACCGAGTGTCAAGTAGT
>QNGE01001542.1:0-26586 GCA_008508345.1 Paragonimus westermani
ATATATATATATATATATATATATATATATATATATGGAAAACAAAGCGCCGAACCTATACACAACTTATCAGACCATCAGCTGACACTCAACGAAAAAGCCGTTCTGATAAAAGGTTTGAAATTCAATTATGCGGACGCGTCTATAACAGAATTCGCCGCATGTGTCGAATCAGGACTAAAACGCAGCGGCCTAGATAAGCAGTGTGTCAGGACAACAATGTGTCAACAGCTGACCAGTCTAAAATCAACAAATATCTTGACAACTAGTGAAAGTAAAGCGCTGAAGACGCTTAAGATGAACGACTAAATTGTCATTCAACCCACAGACAGAGGCAACTCCATAGTCATATTGAACAGACAGAATTCTAAAGACAAAGTGAACAATCTCCTAAAAGTCTCCACAACGTATGAACATGCCACAGAGGAACTTACGAAAAGTCTGAGGGGTCGGATCACCAAAACTGTGACAGCTCTCAAGAAAAAGAAATCACTCACAGAGGAACAAGCAAAACCCTTTAGACCGATTGAGGGACCAGTGCCACGATTATACGGGCTACCAAAGTTCCACAAGGATCAAATGCCACTGAGACCCATCGTTGCATCCAGGACGGCCCCAAACTACCAATTGGCGAAGTTCCTCTTTCGTATTCTCCGACCATGTTTACCTCACGAAAATCACGACGAAAACAGCTCAACAGACTTCCTGAGTCAGATTAAAGGGCTGAAATTGGAAGAAGATGATACACTGGTTTCCTTCGATGGTACGTCGCTTTTCACTAACATACCGAAGGAACTTGCGATGGAAAGTATGAAGCACCTTAAAGTAAGGATGACAGCCTCCGCAATAGGACGAATCTCCTTCCAGTGTAATTGATTCACTTATTGGAGCTCTGCATGGAGACTTACCTACAATTTGACGGCCGAGTCTACTTCCAGAAGAGAGGCACGCCGATGGATTACTTGCAGACGCCGTAGTGAAACACTTCGAATCTGAAGCCTTTCAGACGTTCAAACCTAAGGTGTAGCTTCGATATATGGATGACACACTTGTTGTTTTACCTGGGACTCAGCTTGACCAGTTCCACAGCTGTCTGAATAACGTAATAGACGAGATAACATTTACACGCGAAGAAGAAGAGAACTCGATGTACTGATCATAAGACAACCTGATGACAAGCTTGAAACCACTGTCTATGGCAAACCGACAACAACTGATGCCATTCTCAGATTCGATAGCAGTCATCCAGCATGTCAACTCAAAAGCTGCGTGTGAACATTATTTCGACTGTAGCTCATCCGAACTCAGAAGATAAGAACAAAAGCACTTGTTCAAACTGTTTGCTTCTAATGGGTACCCTAGTATTTTCATAAAGGCATCAATCAGAGGGTCCACAAGAAGTGAACATGCAAAACCTAGAACACGAATGACAGTGCCACATATTCACGGCACGTCTGAAGCAGTACGAAGGATGTTGCAACCACTGGGCATCCAAATATCACACAAGCCGAACTCAACACTTTTCGGCTCTGATGAACGCTAAGGATCATGTAGAACAGTCTGGCGTGGTCTACGCGTTTCCATGCCTCGGGTGTGAGCAACAGTATGTGGGAGAAACAGGCAAATAGCTGCGCACACGCGTACACGAACACAAATTAGCAATGCGACGAGCCGACCCTAGGTCACAACTGTGGCACCACTGCGCTGACACAGGTCACGAGGTCAATATGGACCATGGAAAAGTGGTCGTGCGGACGAAAATGAAAGGGGGACGGCTTGTACTGGAAGCTCTCCATTCGCGGAATCCGTTCAATCGACACGTCGACATAGACAGCCAATACGTCAGCATCGTTGACGGTGAAACGAAAATCGAGCGAAGACAGACGGACACGGTGAGCAGCGGAACGATCTCATTCCGACACATTCATTTCATATATATATATATATATATATATATATATATATATACGAACGTAGCCTCCAACTATTCTGTCGCTCACTTTGTCTACCAGTTCGCTTGCAGTTACAGTGACGTTTACATGTGAAAAACAGATTGACAACTCTCAGTGAATGACAGAACACGTCGTGAAATGGTTGACACCTGGTGACAATCTCAAACCAGTGAGTCCGTTGCTCGAAAGTCCGCACCATCGATTGCTAGAAATTTCATGTCGACAGATCACTAAGTTTACTCACATTCAAGATATTGTTACGCAGAATTCGGCGTCAAGACTTGAATGATTGTGCTTGACTCGATAAATCGGACGAAAGGAAGTGGTTGGGTAGACAGCACGGTTAGAATCAACAAGGTATCATAATCGTACATTGTTATCCCACCAGTGCCCAGGCTGGATGACGTTCACGGGTGTGTTCAGGTATGTATCCAGTGGTTGGGCCTACATGACCAGATCCACAGGGACAAGTAAATGGGTATAAACAAGAAGAGACCGAAACGAGCAGTAAACACAGCGTCAGAGTACAGTCCAAACAAGAGAGTGGTTTGGCAGCTTAGAAGATTCTGCTGACAACGTTGCTGAGTCTTCTGGTGATTGTTTGGGCGAGCTCGTCACCTTTGAACAACACCGATATGTACACTGCTTTCTTGTCCCATAGGGACACCTTGTCCTCCTTCTCACTTCGCCTTGTCTGTAAATCGTTCCGTGTTACTATTTTATAGGAAGAATACATCATCCCAAATCATATCCTTTGTTCATAAGTTCATGAATCTATGGGTCAAACATGAACGATCAAACTGTCATTGTCCCAGTGGCCTCATAACTGTGACACAGCTGTATCGAAACACTGTTTCCGTTTGTGTTTATGACATGGTTGGACGTATTTGGACTCATTGTAACGCGCACTCAAAACCAGCAAGCGCGCACGGATTAAATTTGAATTGCGTAATAGAGCGTGCTGTTGTGTTATTGGTATCGTTTTAGTTTACGTTTGTGTAAGTCGTGTGCATAGCTTACTGGACCTTTGGCTCATGCTTGCTTGTGTTGTTTGCTTTTATAGTACTGTTGCTGGAACCCGTACTTCGGAAGTACACTGTTCCTCCGTGCCTCTACATTGCCCCAAGGTTGGTCCGCATGTGCTACGGACAGTCAGAGTAAGGACAGCATCACGCATTTGACTCGATTACGAATAACCGAAAACAGTCGACATATTGTATTTTGAATGACTATTCGAAGGATTTCCAAACATTATATACACGCAAAGAATGAACTAAAACAAGCGAACCACTAACTCGATAACCGTTGCGTTCGTGTTTTCATTGACACTGGACTTGATACAACTGAATGGTTTTTTTGCAGTACCGCAGGACCGTGCTTATTACATCTAATCGCGCTCCTCATAGAGATTTTTCTATACAACCCAGACTGCTGTATCAGGAGTACGAATAAGAAATTCGGCGATTAGCACACTGTGGTGATGCTGAGATGTCATGTTTTTTTTATATATCAGATGAGTGTTATCTTTTCTGAATAGCAATACTGGAAAAAACAGGTATAGCACCGCCCCTTACAAATTTCACCACAAAAGTCGAAAGGACACAACAAGGGTAAAGAGGGCACTGCTTCGTACACAATTTAATTCCGATAAATAGGCAAGAGTCTGACAAGACCATAATGTATATCCTGGAGTGTGCATTAACCAAAACTAACGATGGGCTATTCTAATGGCTGATAACTCTAAGACGGAAGATATCCGTTTAACAACTGATGAAGTTAGAAATGTGTATGGTCTTCTACTAACCTCACAGACAACTGAGTTCCTGAAAAGTGGTTGGCTTGTCCGTGATTCTTTAGAAAAAACATAGGCAACAATTGGGTCTCCACGAATTACTCAGCACTTGAATGGATAAAAACCAAACGTTTCGAGACGAAGATCACCCGTAACACCATGACAGTGTACTACACACTTTTATTGGTCCCCGTTACAAACGTTTTAGGGTATTCGTAAGGCTAGAACAAACAACTGAGTTAGCGGTCGAACAGCGACTTTTTAAAGTGTTTGAAAATCTTCCTTGTTTATAAGAAGAACTATTGGTTTAAATGCGCGTGCAACGCTACTTCTACTACTGGTAAATAGTGGGGGGGAGTTTAGTTATTGATAAACATATTGAGAATAACACAACTTTACGAGCAAGTTGTAATACTCTACGTTTCAACCACCTCGGATGGCCTTCGTCAGGAGTGTTGAGTTTAGTTATATATAAATTAGAGATCATCCATAAGTGATCGTAGCTGTCACATTTCAGATGGTCAATACAGTTGGGTCGTCAAAGTGTGGTCGGAGTTCTAACCTCAAACGAGGCAAGGATATGCACCACTGACGCGTTCCATCAACAGCAAAACTCGGGTATAGCGTTTCATTTCGAAACAGGCTGGCTGGAATGTCTGTTGGAGTGGAACAGCTGCTACTGTTTGAGCGATGTTCACATATATCTATTTATTTATCGCTTTTTAAACGTTTTTTCATGCTGATGGAGAAATCGCAGATTGAATGATAGACAAGCTCACAGGTCTGTTTTACGGCTTACCTTGCCAATACATACGACTGGTTGTTTTCCGTTGCAAATCATCACATCTGACGTCATCGGCAAGAAGACACCATTCCTCTGAGTATTGCTTGATTCCTCACATGGTCAGCTTCCAGAGTTCTAGGACCATGAGTGCTACAGATCTCCAGGTTGTCCTTACAATGAAAAAGAATTTGCAAGTAGTTTCGAATAGCTCATTAACACAAATTAACAACAGTGGCAGTTCCAAGGTCGACCACTGAGACACACCCATTAGGATGGGCGTGGGAAAAAAGAGGTCAAAGCGTGCTCTGACACAGAAGGTTCCATCTGTAAAAAAAAATGAGGCAAACCAAAAGTGAATATCATCTTCAACGCCGTATGACTTAGTTTGTAAAAGTGGGGCCAGATTCCTTGGCAGACTCACAGAAAATGACATACGTTATAAATCAGTGATCTCTTAATTCCACAAGGACATCAGTAGGAAAAAACATGGTGGTGTGTGATACGGCACTACAAACAGATATCCTGATAGAAGGACGCCAGTGGTGAAAGTCATTACAAAGACTTCGTGATTCGGTTTAGTTTGTACACAATCTAATCCTTTCAGTATTTTAGAATAGATGGCAGCTCTTATGATTACTATTTTACTGATACTTAAACTAAATCGTACATCTTCATTTCAAAGTTCGAAGTTCGTAATGATCTGATGGCTGAAGACTATAGTCAGATTCATCAGTTACGTTGAACTTCCCAGCATAACTGTGCAATTGAGATTGCTCAGAATCGAACTCCTGTGTGTGGTTACTTTTTGAGTGCGAGTTTATACTTTATTAGGTAAAATAGCGTATTCAAGTTGGCTTGCCGTTGTGCGATTCAGTGAAAATTCCTTGACCATAATTCATTGAATCAACAAGTGTGAACCATCAACCGAATGAACCACAAGCACATGCATCATAGACATCCTGGTGATTGCGGAGACATAAATGAAAACCTTATAGGCAGACCTGAAGTTTTATATTTGACTATCTTGTATCAGTTCAATTGCAAACAAAAATCCTCTATGAGCATCTGTGTGATCAACTGGAACAGTTAGAACCATTGTTGACAGAAGCACATGGTTAGTTTAAAGCGAAAACGGTTGATATGGCTTACTGGAACCAGAGAATATCTACCAGATAAAGTTGTTTGTTAACGAAAAGCATACATGATTAGTGAACAAATTACGATGGATACGCGTGTCGCCCTTTTGCTTCACGATAAAGAGTCAGGAACACAATATCACGCATGTATGTTCTCGCAACGATGCGTAAATCCGGAATTCCACTGCCACCCACGTTGACGATGGCGAACTCATAATATCGTGGTCTAGCGAAATGGTTAGTGAACGTTTTAGAGTCTGCCGCGGCCCACTTGTACACGTTCAACCGGAAGGACACTTTGAGTATATTAAAAACATACGTAATTGAAGCGTTTCAGAAAAGAAGATGATAACTTCCAATGCGCAAATTTTGTTTACCAGTGTATCTCTAACTGAAGCGATTGACAACACACTGAACTTCATCTGCCTGTAGTTCATTTATGCAAGCTTCTTATCCTGTGCATCATCGCCATGTGGATGGTGTAGTCAAGGTTATTCCATGTGAACCTGTGGTGGCCGATATATTTTCGACTTTTCTCAACAACAAAAAACCGAAATGCCATAAGCTTAGTGCACTTGTACAAAGATACACGGACGATATACTTGTAGTGTGAAAACCAGCCGGTCATCTTGCATTTACCTGCACGCATCTCAACAGTTTGCATCCCAATATTAAGTTCACTGTTAAACCAGAGGACGACGGCCAGTAGCCATTTTCGGTTACAAGGTGTATAGACATCTAACTAATAAGGACAGACTGGTCAACTGTCGCATTTCAAACGTTTTGCACCAGTTGCATACATTCATGAGCTTTTACAAACATTATGCAGTTCAGTTCGCAAGATCTGTTCAGATGAACGTGTGCCCGAAGAACTCAATTTCATCAAGCGAATTCTCATTCAAGCTTCATGAAAAAATATTCAAACACAACACAACAGTATCTCGTAAGCCGGCACACCTGTCGTTATCTTTCAAGGGTGATGGCATGACACTGTTGATAAGAAGAAAACAGAAGTCAGCCATGAGCCACACACGCACGTCAGCTAATCTAATCACATTACTTTCAACAACGTGCGTGCTCACAACCCCAAGAAAAGGTCCCGCATCAATACTCCATAAATCAAACCTTATTAATGAATTTACCTGTACATGCGGATTGCAGTACGTAGGACATACCATGAGGATATTACACACTTGAATCTCGGAACACATTTCGAAATGGGTTATAAATATCAAAACCGGGAAAATTAAGAGTTCCACAACAAAGCCCCCGCTCGAATACGGCCACACAATAGATCCCCTGAAAGCTTTCTGTGTTGTTTGTCAGAATGTGAACAAACGCGTTTTAGTCATACACCTTGAAAAACCCCCCTTTGTGTCTGGAAACTAATGATGGCGAACTTAGTACAATACTGACAATCCAATCTACTTTTAATCCTCCACCTCTTCTTTACCGGATTCTTGTTGTTCTGTAAACTTTCCTACCATGTTCATGTTGCACTTGTTCTTAGTCTGCTCTAGTGAATCCAGTGTGAACTGATTGCGTCCTATTCAGTTCATTTGCTGATCGATTAGTGCATGGCTTAACCACTTGTTACTACTCCGCACCCACTCACACTACTTCAGTGTCTATCCCGTTTATGGATTCACTGAGAGGGGGGAAATTCAAATATTCATAAGTCACACATCTCTAGAACCGGGATAGGATTGTTAACTAGACACACCCTGATACTTTCTTGTATACATTTCTACCCTCGTCCATTTGGCTGTTATTTCGTGTGTGTAAGTGACCAGAGTGGTCGACCTGTCACTCGAACATACACCTCACAACTTTGATGATTCAGATTGCTACGGCGACAAAACTACTTCAAACTCATACAGAATTGCTAAAAAGATGGAAATATTGTGTTTTTGCTGTGCAACGAGCAATGTTCCACAGATCGGGAGCTTCCATGACTGATTTTCACGAATCTAATGCATGTATCGCTTATCGCACCAATCAGATTCTGATCGGGTGAAAAAGATTCATTGCAGTGACCATTTGACAGCCTAGGTTTACGTGGAATTACATATTTCCACCCGTTTTGAAACACCACGTACCTAAATGAAATGGTCTATATTGCTTAAATGGCACATTTGGCTATTTCCTGGATAAACTTATCCGCACTGGCTTCACTGTTGCCGGGTTCCATATCACCAAATTTGAGTTCTGACAAACCAGATACGATGTCTTTGTTCATTATAAACATTTTTGATGTTCTTACGAAATAACAGTCATTTCGGAAAGCCTTAGTCACATTGGTAACTATGCGATTTTCCTACCATCATCAACAAATTTGGATCCAACAAGAACTGCAGAACACCTCCGGTATTAACGGTATTGAAGGGCATAAAAAGCTGTTTCCTGGGGTATTCATGTTACGAGTTGTGAGCCAGAATAAACCTATTAAGCAATATGTTGTACAACTTGGAACGTTGATTAGACATCAGCCAAATTAACAGGTCACAAAGAGCCCTTGCCTGATGGCTTTAACCACACTAAAACCTTATAAGCAGTCTTCCATTGTTTTCTTAACAATCACGGAACAGCACCACCGTAACTTAAACTGCCGGATCAGAAACCAATACGTTATAGATTTCAAATTATTATAAAGAATGGTATAAAAAGTACACAGTGTGCTCGATTCTTTTCACGATTCTTGTCATGCGGTGCTGACTTGACCTGCTGTACGCATGGTTGATACTGGTCTTTACTTGTGTTGTTCGGAGCAGAAGGCTTGTAAAACTTAGACTGTTTGCAAACCAAGTTCAGTACCTATACAACTGAATACGAAAAACCAATATCATTTGTCACTTGTAACGCATTCAACATAACAGTGCCGTTTCCGCTTCAACAATGTTGCAAAAAAGGTATCTGCTAGGCTTCAAGTAAACGTGGCACATATCTGGCGGACATTTCCCCACATTAAAACATAGACATATGGAGCGGTGATTCGTCTCCGTCACCTCTCAGGTTCAGGTGTATCCATGTAAGGTGGAACTTGCATGACACTTATACTTTCTTCTACACTTTCCCCAGTGTACCACTTACTTTGTTCACACAGTCACGCACCCCTACACATAGCATGCCGAAAACCGTTCCTGTGAGTAATCGGGGTCATACTTCTTCCGACTGGTTGTGGGGATATGGTACAAGTGTTTGTTTTCATGGTCTCTTCACTACCGGACATAGCACCTATACTGTACCATCGCGACATCGTTCAGTTAGCCAAGCGCGCCTGATCAGTGCTCATCTGACGAATGCAGTGGATACCACATCATTCCTGCTCGGTTACGATTCCCATAGATCTGTGTGAAAATCGTTCGGCAACATCAAGCTGAGTAAAAAGGACGAACTGTGAGGGTATAAGACATTGAATTTTCATCCACGTGACACATTCCGTTATACCGTGCACTGAGGGTCATCTACGATTTCCTTTTCAATGATCATAAAGGCCCAGTTTGTATTTTGTGTACAGATGAGGACAACAAGTCGTATCTCTTAAAACGACTTTCCGTCATAATGGTGTTTGTGATGGCGGTGCCCTGCTGTACGTCAGCAGGGACTGCCCGACAAAAATAGTCCCATTAATGTGGATGGCATACTTGTCCTTCCACTTGATCACAGTTTACTGTCCACAATTGAGGCCACTTTGCGACGGATGACGTGCGTTTTGTGTTACTCTCTTTGATTGTGATCGATTACAACTCGCCTCCACTGATGTCTTCACAGATGCCTTCATCTACTGGCCCTAGGTTTCTAGTCTCCAAAAAGTCTTCTATCTCAAAGGTAAGTAGTAGGGGATTTGTGTGATATAAGTTGAACATCCACACTGTTTGCAGTTATCTCATTTCCCTAGACTTCACAATCTGCTGGTTTCGAAAATAGGCTCTAGACTCGGATATCGATTTTGTTAGAGCTCGCCATTTGTACTTATCCTTACCACGACCAGCAGCAGCACTCCGACTACACTTTCGTGAGGAAACCATGTTGACCACTGCTCCAGTGACTTCACATTAAACCTGACTGAATCACAGTGTCTACATATTCAGCTATATTTGCTTGTAAGTAACACTCAGGTTGCCTGATCACCTTGAAAGGAGACAGTAACTGTCCTGTTAACTCCGATCAATGAGCCATCCACTAGGACTTCTTTCCAAGTTGGAATCACAGAAACCGCCTAACTTGTTGGGCGAAATCTAGGTTATTGGTAAATAACAGTAGTAATGTTCATAGTGTATCACGTAAATCCCCTGCTGCTACTAGCTTACTTCATGCTGTAACGCTAACAGAAAAGCACAAACAACAGTGGTCAGTGTGAGCTACGAGATGCTGCGCTTGGTTTTCTGTGGTTCGACTTACGCACACAATCTGATGAAATCGTGGTGACAAATTTTGATCACTTCTGCTCCTAGTTGTTGTACAGTGTAACGGTTGATTTATCCGTGCTTGTGGTATCATACTGAGGAATGGAAGAAGAAAATTTGTAAGCCTCAGAAAAAAGGGAAACGATAAGGTCTGTGACTACGTATTACAAAATTGATATCTGTAACAACTGATAATTGCGAAGAACTAACCCGAGGCCACAAGTCTTTTGGACATTGAAGTACTTCAGCGGTGGTTCGAATGTTACCCTAACTATCTCAAGGGCCAGATATTAATCCAAATGAGTGACGTTTCGTTGCACATTTATAGGGCACCGTAACCCTGAAAGTCAACCCCAGCTAGGTTAGGCACTCATCGGTACACGAGGTAATATACCCCAGTGTTGCACCGAAGATCTCGTGAAAATCATAGGGACTATGACAGGAATTGTCACTAACGTAAATTGCTAAAAGACCGTAAATTAAACTGTGATTGACAGACAGCAGGCTCTTAAGGACAACAGCCTGTGACTGGAGCACGGATGGTTAACTTGTACACATCCTTCAGAAGTGAAGGTATTTGTTATACAGCAATGAAGTATTTGTACTTTTGATGTGACGAGCTGGTGAATCGAACATAGTACAATGCGGTCACATGCATTACTGAAATTAATGTCCGCATTCTTTCTAGCCAGGGTGAAATGTACGGCTAGGTGAACCACCAAAGTTTTCTTCGAGAGAAATGTTTTGATATCAGCTGTGCTTGCTGCGAACGGCTCGGGGTTGTCACACATGAATTGCAAACTATCGAACTACTAATGTCGGCCTGGGTCAATTAAGCCATAGTTCGTCAATCCATATAGGTTTGTTGATGGATGTGCGTAACTTCCGGTTTGATCTCACCCATTACATATGAAATAACTGCTCGTTCAAAATGGTGTTCCTAAAGGGCTGTTGGTTGTTTCGAGATTATAAACGACTGTACCCGAACTGATCTATGTCCGGATGCGGAACTTCGTTCGAACTATAATCGGTGTGCATATAACAGGTGACCTGATTAGTTAAAATGGCAATTCAAAAGGTGTACAAAGTTCTGCTGATGGTTGGCGTCATTCATTTCGAACTAGTCTACCACAGTGACCGAAGCCGAAGGACGCACACGTATGACTGAGGTTCTTACAAAGCACATGCAATGTGTAATATGAGGTGTGGTGGTAACAACTAGGCTTTTGAAGCTGATTGTCTCAGATTTTAAACCGGCCGTTTGGAATACTACTGTTTACTTCTGGAGGACCTCATCCTTACTGTTCTTAATCTGGAATGCCAGAGGATAGTTAAAACTACATTATAATACAGTTCAGAAGAATAACTTTCGCTCACATATCTGGTATTAGTCGCAATTTTTCACAAGCGGATTTGAAAATTATCAGTTATTTAATGTTCATATGGCCGTTGGATCAAATCTAGATTTCATGGGACGGCCAGTTTACCGGTTACCCATGTATATTCGGAGGAAATTTTGAGTCATGTAGATGGTTCTTATCGTCCTACCACACTCTGGAAAACTGAATTACCTCCAAAGGGCCACCTAGAACTGGGCTGCATGTGTTTTTAAACGGATGAGCAGGCATCCTAATCTCGTTGTAGAAAGTCTTCCTTCCCGCACGAACATAAGTTCCGAGTAGTTCACTTCGGTGGATTCAACTGGATGAGCGCCTACCTCTCCTAGTACCTCAGGTTGTGAAACCGTCATTTGATAAGCGGGTCTAGCTGATAGTATGCAAAATTCCAAGCATCTTGGCAATGGCTGTCTAATTCTCGAGGCGCCTCTTGATATCTAAAATTTCCTCCAAATGACCATGGAAATGCACAAAGTTACTGTGTGGCTCTTCCGCTCATCATTGTCTTGCGTTAGTGAGTCCATAACAAAATCATGCCCAGATAGAACGATATGATTCTTGTCGGTTTCATTGTCTACATTCTTTTTTACCGTTCTCCAACACAAGGTACCTCTTACTGCTTGCAGACCCTTTTAAGAAGTTCATTTCATCTGAGTGCATTTACCACCATGAAAGTTTACTGCATCAGTTGATTCTGTTTTTCTTCGAAAATTGTTAAAACAAATCAGTGACAAGCAAGTCAGAATCAATGAGTAAACATTTCAGGCATAGGGACCAGGTGGATCTCTTAATTTTGCCAATACTTCTTGTCAGTGGAGAAACTCACGTAAACCAAATAAGCATGAGATGTCTTAGTATTACAAGGGCTTTTTTGTTTGCTTCGATTTCAGAAAATGGCAATTAATCAACATGATCAAAAGTAGCACGACAGTGATCAAGGCAGATGTGGCAGAGTACTCACTCAGCAAGTAATAGTCTTGGATTTTCGCAGCCTCAATTTGACGGAGGCGGAACAAAGGCCTGTCCAAGTGTGTGTGGGGGGTGAAATGTCACAGTTGTTTGTACGATGGAGCGTTTCAACGATTATAGTTGACGGAAGTAAGATAATACTAGGGAATATGATTGATTTGACTTGATTTGACTTTGATTGATACCAAACCGACTTACGTATATGGTCACGTCTTCTTTAGCGAGCGCCAATGCATCTTCAAAAGTGCTGACTTTATGTGAACCATCGATCTGGAACGTAAATGTAGACACGTTGTCTGGTTCTCATCGGCCACAAACTAAAAGAAACCAGGAAGAATCCTAGGAGATTTGTGTGGATCGGCATTTCGTTCCTCGACAGCTTGTTGTAAATAGTGATTATCTTACAAGAGCGGTTTCAGGTGGACAGCCAGAAGACGGATACTGCCACAGTTCACGTCACTTTCCAGTTCGAGATCTGACGTGCAATGGAAACGAAATCCTTATTGCGCAATCCTTTAGCAACACAGTGTTGGAATAGGCTCCCTGCGCTCATTCAATAATCAATGGATGCATCACTAGGGCGTGCGGTACAACAGTACACCCAGAGGTGATGAACTTATGGTGGGTGAAAATGCCGTGTGCCAATATTTGCTGATATGTTTAGAGTACAGGAGATTAAAATATTTGAATTGTGATTTGGTTTTTGGAGAGGTCGAAGTGGGTAGAATGTATGCAAAGCAACTACTTGTAGTCATTTTTTGTGGGGCTATGGTGAGAAGGGAAATGTTCCGGAGTATATGGTTGACATTTTATGTCAAACTCGTCCGACCCCTTGTATGACTACAACGAACAGGATATTTCTAATGTGTTGTGGTATGGCAGTTTTGCGGGAAGAACGTTAGTGGAAAACCAAACGAAACCATCATTTCCGATTACTTTGAACTCGGGCTGAAGTTACTACTGATTTAAGCGTGGCCGAAGAAAAACTTCAGCCAGCGTCTGTCGGAAAGTTTACGGTAAGCTTCAAATTGTCTGCCAGGTGCATTCAGTGCGCATCCCGGTGTGGCATCGTGAACATTACGATACGTCTCCATTTCAAAAACATCCTCAAGCAGGCGTTCGCCTCTGATATTGATGAGCAGACAGTAGGGGAAGGATTAGTCAACCAGACTACCCGTTAGGATCATCACATTGGGATCACTTGCTGCAAAGAATCACAGACGCACTAGTGAACCAAGCCTGACAGGCCCCCTTTTAAGGTCAACGTCTACTGCCTCACTGGCATAAACTCATACGCCCTGGAGATTCGAAAAGCAATAAAATTTCAGGAAGTGCGTGCGGTGAACGCAGATTGCAGGCTAGCAGTCCGCATGTTATGACCATGTGCCCATCATCTAGGATGACAGGACTACAGCCAGTCAGGAGTGCCCTAATTACTTTGCTGCCATCGCCCCAACTACTGTCAAACAGGCGAGCCCTCCAGGCACTAACAGAAGGCGGAATGATTGATAGCTGTCTCTCTCTCTCATAGTCGCTGACCCGTTGGTTAACTGGCTGGCGCCCATAAAAGTGTGTGTAATCAGAAATATGACTTAATGATAAGTTTGAAACATTCTTTTCCCGTCAAAAATTTGAATAAAGAACACCGTAGGCTGATATTGCACGAGTTACGTGCGGAAAAATTTCGCCGCATTTTTACGAGTGCATACTACAGACCATTTATATATCAGTATGAGAAATCGAACCTTCCGGAACCCATTCGGGACCGAATTACTCCGTTCTGTCTGAAAGACGGTTTTGAACTTGCTCGCTTACTTGAAACAATGAATATACGGGATAAATATTTATGCTCATTTGATTTAGAGTGTTTGTTTACAAACGTTCCCCTAGATGATTGTATTGAATTCCCGCTTTCTTATATGAGGGTGCATCATCTAGAAGTTGGAATACCCGAAAGCGAATTGGAACAATTACTACTGCTCTGTACCAAAAACGTCAGCTTTGTTTTCCAAGACTCGGCCTACAGACAGATTGATGGGTAGCTATGGGTAGCCCGCTCGGCCCTATTCTGGCAGACATTTTGTGACAAAACTTGAGCAGCAAGTTACAGGACAGTAATCTCCTGTGCAGCTATACAAGCGATACGTCGATACTATTCTTCTCATCGCACACAATCAACTGCAAGCACAGTGCTTAAGTGGTCAGATGAATTCTTTGCACCCAAACATACATTTCAGTATGGAAGGCGAGAATCAAAACAGCCTACCATTTCTGGATATATGTATCAGGAGAAATACAGATGGTTCGATTCAACAAAGCGTCCATCGCAAGAGCACTTGGACAGGTCAGTACATGTATTTTGAAAGCTTTGGTGGACACTTTGTTTGACCGGGCCAGACGTGTTTTTACTGAAGATACTGTTCAAGAAGAAATGGCCCTGTAAGAGCCCACCCTGCAACTAAACGGTTACCCTAAAGCGTTTATTGCAAGATTTAAACAGCCCATCGACATAGGAATTCGCCCCGACACAGTGTCCAAAAAGCCGGTATTTCTTCGTCTTCCCTTCAAGGGGGATGATGTATGCCAACTTATTCACCGTCGTCTGGTTAGTTCTATCGCGAGAACATACAATGCAGTGGTTCCAGTGATTCTGTTCAGAACATTCCGGATTCCGACACGCTGTGTGAAACAACCGGTACCCGAGTCAGCTAAATCCAACCTTATCTATAAGTATCGATGTAGATGCGGAGCATCTTACATAGACAGGACTGAGCGCCAGTTGCGAACCAGGGTCACGGAGCAGATCCCGAAGTGGGTCAAGAAACAGATTACGCAATCATGTCACAGTCGCGCATAGAAGCATGGAGCCTGTATCGTCTACTGCACGTCATATTCTAATGACGCAACACCAATGTGATCCCACAACAGCATTTCGCGTTATCTACTCAACGTCAGACAGGCGAACACTGCGCTATGCTGAAGCGACTGCAGTCCGAAAGTTCAAACCCGTGTTGGTGTTCAGAAATAACTGTTTGTAGGGTTGTTGCTACCTTGGTAGTGACAATGATTGTGCACTCTGACAATTGGCTTTCTCTGGTAGCTCGTTCGCTTTCTCATACTGACATGTAAATGGTCTGTAGTATGCACTCGTAAAGATGCAGCGAAATTTTTCCGCACGTAACTCGTGCAATATCAGTCTACTATCTTCTTTATTCGAAATGATAAGTGTATCCGCAACCCCTAATTATCTGTTCCTGCTGCATTGGCGGTGGTCTTGAGCAAATTCGTTGCTTGCCTATACTGCAGTTTAACTTTGATCGTACCATCACTGCCTAACGTATCAGACGAAATCGTGGGAAAATCAATCGGTTGGGCAAATTGGCATGGCTTGGGGTCGGCATCAGACATCTAGATGATGGGTTCGACAAGGGGTAGGATGAAAACTCGACGGGCAGTGTGTCTCATCCAAGCTGTCAAGTAAGTCGCGGTCACGTGATGTCTGATAATCTCCCGATTGAGGACACAACGGAACAGACCTGCTTACTTGACAAGGTCCAGAGCAATTGATTAGGCACGGAACAACAAGGATTATCATGGCCTAGATGATTTTTCTATCAGTAACCAGTGTGGAAGTCAGCGTACTATTACAATGCGTAAATTGAGACATTTTTGATACTCGGAATTAAGAAGTTTGAATAACCCTAGAAATCGTACTCGAATTGAAACCTCCCACGCAAGTAATGGGAAGACTTCGTATTGGTTGCAGTAATTCGCTCTTATTCCCGAGAAAATAAGCCGAATTTATTGATGTAAAAAAGCATTAAATAGATGGCTGCCTGTAATTGGCTGATCGTATTGATACATACGAAGTCCTAAACTGGAAGTTACTTGATGCAATACAGAACAAATAAATTGGCGAATAACGGGAGACGTAACATTGAGACTGTTCGTCCAACCCTGATGCGGTATCTTTAGTGCGACGTTTGGATTAGTCCACTGTCAGATTTTCTATTGTGTCGGGGTATGGGCAAACGGTGAATCGAATAGATTTTCACCACAAATATACACATAGTTATGATGGTCGGTTGCATGTGAAGCGGTTTCGTCGAGGTTAATCATGTTCCCATTGACGCAAATGAAAGCTTTAGCCCAACCAGAGGAAAAGGGGGACAGGTTACCATGCCTTGCCAACTAGCAAAGCAAAAGTATGAATCACGTCCTGGGTCTGAGGATATGCTTATCGGCTGGTGCAGTAAAGTCATTCTGCGTTTCCGTGGTTTCAGGATTCGGAACAATCGTCCCCCTAGTTTTTAAACAACGTCTAACAAATTAGTGATCGCAGTCAGAATTCGAACAAAGATTTCCTGCGTTGCAAATCGCACTCAACTGGCAATTGCTTCATTGCTACTGGAAATTAACGGACAAATGGGAGGTTGCTAAAACGAGTTAATAGTGGGGAAAATGTGGATGACGGACTAAGCGCATATTCCACGTCATAAGAGTCGGCTCCTGCTTTGGGTGAATGAGAGTTATGATTTATACCGTATTCACGTTGGGCAAAGCATATTAACATGTGCTACACAAATATGTGACGCTCAGAACTGAATAGTTTTCAGTCCATAGCTCATACTCACCCTGGTTTAAATACGATTGTGAGCATACCTCATTCAAGAATATGTAGAGGTGGAACTTCCTTCACGGTGATAGATCGAGATGCCCAGACTGATTGGCAGCCGGAGTCATCTGTTAGTTGTTGGAGTTTTAGTTACGGTACTTTGTAAGTAGCGTCTGTAAAACCACTAAGCATCCAAATGATATCAGAAGGATGCCCAAACAAACTGTTATGCAAACAGCAAAAAAAAAGGAGTTGCACTTACAACAATGGTTCGGAAAAAAATATAGAAATGGAATCTGTGTGTGTTTGTGTGTGTTAATGTAGTGCTGGGTATAATCCTATAGCTGTCCATAGAGCGGTCCAGATGATGGAAACTACGCAATCCGCAGAGCACAGCGTAATGAGATTGGACTGGAACGGCTTCGTGATTGGAGAAATTTCAGTCAATCAGAGTTCACGCACAGACTGCTGCAGTCGGAGCCGTGGTGGTTCGGCCCCAACCAATCAACAAATGCTATCGGTTGTTGTTGAATGCGTATCAGATGAAGACGACTGAGTCGCTTGATGCGAGATTGTGGCACGTAATAAGGAAGTGACCAATTAAGACGCAAGAACGCTTGTCACTCAACAGCAACCATGAATACCGTTGTCCCTTCACAAGAAGGTGTTGTTTTTCCCAATAAACTGATATTGACTAGTGCCAATCAGACTACCGTTGTTCTGGTTTCCTCGGTTCGGAATCCCAGCCCGTGCACACAGTACCTATGTGTTCCCCGGTGCGCCAGAGACCCAGATGAGTTGTGTTCATGTGTGTAGGCGCTCTCGTTGCCTTGTCACTCAGGTCGAAGGCACTGTGTTGAGTCCTGCATCAGAGGCTAATCTCTGAGTTAGGGTGCCTGTGCATTGTATGTGTGTGTGTGTGAGAGAGAGAGAGAGAGAGAGAGAGAGAGAGATTGACTGCAATGGCGTTGGCAGACTGTGAGTTTATAAAATGAACACCATCCCCAACTGATCACAGCTGTTGCATTTCCAAAGACTCCCCAATCGACCCATTTAGAAAAGAACCGCCAGACTCGAGTTTCGATCTTGTTGGAGCTCGTCAGTAGTGCATATCTTTGCCGTGGCCGGTACTCCGGCCACGTTTTCATGCGGCAACAGTCTTAACCACTGCGCCACTGACCTCACATTGTGCACGACTGGATCACCACATGTGAACGATCAGCCACATTCGCTTGACTGGAAGGTTTATGGGAATGCTACAACTGTGGTTAGTTGTGGGTGGTGCTCAATGTATAGGAGTAAACTATGAGTTGTTTGAAACCACCACGAGTGCATGTGCGTGAGGACCACTCAACGGTGGATGGGTGGGCGTAATATTTTGGTCACGTGCCACAGGGAACCAGTTTACAGATATGACCTTGACCATGCAATACTGTGATCGTACAATCCAACCCGACATAGATGAATTTCCTGCAGTGACGACATCTAAGGCCTCGTATGTATGATAGAATACCAGAGTACATTAATCAGCTGAATGAAAACCTCTTCAAGGAATGCTGGCGAATATCACATCAACCTCCACGAGAAACCGTTTTTAAAAATATCATTAACTCGATGATCACCACAGTGAGTAGATTGTTCAAGAGTGAAATCAGTGGTTAAGATGACCAAGTTCTGATTTGCGTCTTGAGTAGTCTGTTAACTTATCTCGGTAATCCAATTACGCACTGAAGCGTAGTTCACGTAAATACCACAGTTTTGGGAACAACTGCTCTGAGTTTCATTTCACATGTAATAGTAACTTACTCGTCACTTTCAACATCGTAATTTGTATGGAAGAAGTACTGCCTTACAGTCAGATTAACTAAACGCGAACACAGTCACGGCTGTTTAGCTGTGCAAACGTCGAAATTTCTCCGAAGCTTCTCAGATTCTAGCGTACTGTCCACTATGTGCCAGATCTATTATGTGATTAGCGTATAGTAACAGTAAGAGGTTGAATAGTTTTCAACTGAACTAAGGTAAGCAACAATGGTCATAAGGTAGAGCCCTGGGTTGCGCCGCTACTAAGACAGTAAGGATCTTGGCACACCGTTCCCCATCACATTCCTATATTTCGCACTCAAACCAAGGCTTAATTTTTCATAGTTGTAAGACAGTCACGCCTCATTCTCAACAGTGCAAGTGACATATGGATGTGAATCTACACAGGTAAATTTTACTTCAACAATACAACGAACACGAGCACTTATTTGCATGCAACCGTCACAATTTCGTACATGGAAAACGCAATTTCAAGTCAGACTGCTCTTCCGTGTTTCATCTCGTATTCTCCCCCTCCTCACGATTAATCTGACATCTCAATACATGCGTCTGTATGGCTAATTACGAGTGGCGCAGGTTGGATCGGAATTGCGTAATGCAACCGGTAGGAGAAACATTGTGGACGCTTCCGGTAAAGCGGCGATATTTAAGAAAGACGATTTATCACAGACGTGCACATTCTTCATCTCCATAGGCGTGGAGCTTTTTATGATAGACTGGGTAGATAACTTTGTCGAATCACTTGAGGAAACGTACGCGGAGTATCACCACAAGAGACCTGCGCCGCTGCCTCAGGTAGGATCGAAATGAGATTAGTCGTCACTTTACAGAGAGAAACAGGGCGAAGCATTTGGCACTGAGGAAAAAAACTCCCGTGTCAGCAACACGGCGCACTCGGTGACACCACCGAAACGAAACTTATGAATGTATTCAACAAGAACCAAGCCGTATGTGGTGTGAAGAGACATGCACGGACGTGGATTGATCACAGTCACTGTTAACCGGCTAAGCTGTAGACGGATGCCAGCCAACCTGCATAATGGTGGATACTTCGGGATTCGAAATCGTGGGCGCCTTATTGTTTCACAAGGGCGACTGCAACGCACTAATTGGCCTCCTACTGATGTAATGAGGACAGACAGTCGCATCATACTACTTACACCATCACTATTCATTAGCGAGGCGACAGCATGGATGGAAATGGCCGCGAGACAAATACGGCAGAGATATGGGAAGGAGCATTGGAGAGCAGCATCACACGGAAGGGCTTTCGCCACATGAGGGAACTGAGACTTGGTGTCCAAAGCCACCGGAACATCCTCAGATCAGTGCGGAATGTGAATGAGTGCTTTTGTTTGCAGTCAGGTTGAGACGTATAACTCGTGTATTGGTTTCCTCAAACAAACAATATATATGTCATCCACCTCCTCGATTCACAACACTGAGATAACCCTTGCAAAGTCGCTTACAGTTCAGCCTGCGGAACAAGCTTGAACTTACTGAACAAATTAAAAAGGCAAGTTAGTAAACACAGCTACTCTAAAACGCAAATCAAGGTTCCGTGACTCTAGAGAGGGGTTGGGTTTGTGTTCTCAATTCAGTGAGTTTTAAAGAAGGTGTTCAAATTGTTGCTCACTGATAAACATCCTGTAAAACGAAAATGTTTACTGTTTAACGTATATAAAGTTGATAGCAAGAGCCAAATTTCGGCCGCACGATGTATGCTTCAGAATAAGTCTAATTTATTGACGCTCCTCTTGTCAGTTAGTTACTATTGTGTACATTACCGGTGTTCTTAATTCCTCAACCCACTCCCCCCCCCCGAAAAGGTGACCGTATCCTTGTGTTTTTCATTGATAAGATCTACTGGAATGCGGCTAGCTGAGTAACTCTCTGGACTAGTGGACATCGTGGATCGGTTAGCCCAACAATGCTAAAGGATAGTGACGTTGCCGAACTTGTCTATTACCTGCAGAAAAACCAGCGGGTAATCAGTGTGGCACACTAGTGAAATGCCCCAAGCCAATGTATGTAGCCAATGTCTAGGGCTAGGGGTTGAAACCGGTTGGCGAAATCAGGCCAGCGAACACAGGCATGGCTGTATTCGAAATATATAGATGCATATCCTCTCCCGGCTACCATGGGTCATTAGCGGCTGTTTACCCGAAGCAGTTGGAACACGTTCTAGTGTTAATGCTCGAACAGTGGATTCATCCCCTTCCACATTGTGCTAATTGGACTAACTTAGCTTGAGCAAATGTAAACAACGCAGTCTGACATTGTGAGAGACGAGACTGATGAAGAGATACGGAAAACTAGAAAAAGACAGAAAGCCAAGTTATACAAAGGGGCTGTGAAACAGAAGTCACATTGAGTCGGAAAACATCAATTTAGAATGAGGAACTCTTACAGCGATACAATCCAAAGGTTTGTTGTCCAAAAACAGCAGCATTTGACGCCACGGGATGATCGTTTAAATGTTTATGTCGAACTGACCGTACAAGTATCGTAACCGCTTAACATTCAAACCACAGAAACACCACGCATTCTTCCGGCACACCTTGTGCTCTGAAGCGGTTTCACCAAAGAGTGGGTACAGAATGGTACCGGTACTCGTAAGCTGCTTGCTTGTCGTATTGCGGGATCTTCCAGGTATACTACACGGGCTCATGCAGGCGGGCAAACGACAACCTAGAGAGGACATCTTACAGTGCTGTTTTAGATGTCTCGCCAGATTTGGACAAACACGATAAGATTGGATGAAGTTGTAAGATTCAGCGAATGTCTTTGGTTCAGCAGGTACTGTTGCTGTGAGCCGAGAAAGCGGATGGCGCATGAGTAATCTATTCGGGAAACCAATATGTGTTGTGCGCTTCAACATCACTACAAACAAAAACACTCATCTGCGCACGACTCTCGTCTCAGAACGTCACCGTTGCCACAGACGCCCAGTTTCTCTATGTAGCAATAACCATTTCACGCGTTGCTGTACTTCAGTGCTTCTTCCTGTATTATTCCGGCGCCTATTTCTATGTCAAAAGTTGTGCTCCTGCCTCACCACTGAATAGTAGTGGTGTGATTGGTATAGGACGATCGCTGGTCCTCATTGTACTCTGAATGTACATGCATTGTGTACATGCATTGTGTCCATTTGCTGTCCTTCCTGGACGAACCGCTCTGGCCCAGTTCAGGCACAATGGTGGGCATGATGTACTGCAGTATACTGCTCCAACTTGTCCTCAAACTCTTCAGTCACAATGTCCTTAATACAGTTTATTATTATGATTACTATGTAGTGATTTTGTGTTCCTCGACAAACTTCTCAACTTAAAGCATGAAATAAGATTCTAACAGAGGGGGTCAAATTGCACAGCCTTACAGTCAGTTGACTTACAACCTTAGCGAACTGATGAGAAAACTGGAGAATGTCTACCGTCGCACGTTGTGCGAATGAGGTCGAAATGTAAAACATTGCATAACTGACAATGTGATTTCGGGAGTTACCTCATGAACCAGAGTCAACTGGAGTTGTTGAGCATTTTCGATAGTGTGACACCCACACCATCTTCTTTATTGAGTGGACTGATGCTGTTGGTTCAAGTGAAGGAACAGCCAGACTGCCCGCAATGAAGAGTTTCTCGTACCTAAAGTTTCAGTCTCATATCTTTTGATTTGCACATGTCCTACGGTTCATCCAATGAGCTTACTAAATGCGTGGAGTTTGTGTAGGTGTATGTGCATCCATTCCCATAATTTGAAAATCATTGGGAAATTGAGATGTTGCGGTGACGCCAACAATCGCTTGGGCAGTCAGAATCACCGGATCTAGACATGATCTGACCTCCCGGACTCAAGTTTCACGATGTATACAATCATTTCTTTATAAGAGGAGTGTTCCTTTCACTTAATGGGGAGGTGAAAACAAAACAAATCTTTCTCTCAAAAATTTGAACAGAGAAATCAGAAACGGTTTTTTGCGCAATGTATCTTTCAAGCACATTTCGCCGCATCTCACCCGACACAAATTGCAGTCGCTGGGTTTACGTAGCAGAGTTCAATGGACATTGTGAAGCTAAACAGCAGAACCAACAAACACACACACAATACACATCAGTTACCGCGGCAATCTCGTACTGAGGACAGGTTACGCAACGAAGAATCGAAGGCTCTTTCGGTTCGCGGGGGTGGTAGCAATTAACAAACGGATTCCACCCCACCCCACCCCGGTGTAATAACGACTTGTACATCAGTACCTGATTGCTCTGGTAACGAGTGTGTATTGTCATGTATGCGTGTGAGCTCGGTGGTTTATTTCGTAGTTTAGCTTCAAAATGTCCATTGAACTCTGCTACATGAACCCACAGACTGCAATGTGTACTGGATGATATGCAGCGAAATGTGCTCGAGAGACACATTGTGCAAAATGCTGCTCCTGACTTCTCTGTCCAAACGATGAAGTGCCAAACTGGAAACCTGAACCGGTCTAATCTGTCGCTGAATAAATCCATACTACATCCACCTCGTTCATTCATGGTAAATCGTTGTGCTCGCATGTCAGCATTGTGCCGTTGTTACTGGTGTTATAAAAAGTGTTTCAACTTTCACGTTTACCGTACTGTTTGTCCAACAAGCTTTCCCTTGTACAGTCATCCGATCGATGTGTGCGTGTCTATTGTCCAAGCGTAGCTTGGTAGGAAATTGGACCATATTTCACAGTGGCCTGCACCTAATTGTGCCTCGGGGTTTGTGTTGCGTTTAAGTTTGTTAGGTGATGATCCAAAGTTGGAAGGTCCCACATTTTGAATATGCAGATTATTGTCCCAACGGTTGTTTTGGCTACTGCACCGGCCCGTCTGTGCGTTCAAAGAACGCAGCCAAGATGACGTGCACAGTTTTTGCGAGCAAATGACCCAGTTATTCGCCAGGAGAGCATGATCGATAACGCTTTGGCAGTTGCCGACCCAGCGACGTAAATCGTGTTTGGATCAAGCGGGCAGAAGACCGGTAAGGCATGATTTATGCTCGAGCGGAATTCGCTGCATCTCTACTGGTGTTTACTACAGACGAGTTAAAATGTACAAAATGCCGAACCCCAAAACAGTCACAGAAAGTAAAAAGTTCACAACCAATTCAGTTGTTGCCACGGCAGAATCAACGTCATAAACAGTTCTTTTTGTGTGCACGAAATGGGGTGACGGTGTCTGATCGCAGTGGCCTCGCCATACCGTAGCACCTGTTTGTCTCGACTATAGAACGGAACATAAAATGACCTTGACGAGTCAATCATGTTGCATCATCAAGCGGGGTTTGGTAGCTGCTGACGCTCAGCTCTGCCAAAATAGGAGGCTCTGGATCCAGGGTGGCTGAACGCTTACCGAAATGGGCTCAACAGACGGTCACACAATCAGACAGCTTGGGAGTAACCACCCGGAAGGAGCCAGCGTCATCTATTGTCAAGCCTCACTTGATGATGCAACATATGGTTGGCACCTCAAGGTCATTCCGTGCTATTTTGTCTGCTCCGCTCAAATTTGCAACGGGAAACGGTTGTTGCAAATCGAGTTGACACTAGCCCCAATTTACCCTGGTACCACATAACTTGGAGTAATTTTCTACCTACAGGGAAATAATCTGGTTTGCAGGCCCCGAGCTTCGCACGTACAGTGGATGCTTGACAAACACCGTTGTTTCAAACGCGTATCCACTTTGACTGTGTATTCTGGGTGTTTGTTACAGTTTTATCAACCGTGTGGCGTCAGAAAGCGAGACGTGAAAATGTACACTGGATTCGCGCCAATCTTGACGACACCAAAAACGAATGTCATGTTAACCATAGATATGAACAATCTGACAATCAATCAATGAGAAGACAGAAACCTATTGATCCAATTTGGCCCAACTACCGAAGGTGGGTGAGAAAAATAAGCAGATGATTAGGTCAAAGTACATCAGCCACCTGCAACAGTAGGAGTGCGGTCACGACAGTTTGCACCATCGTTAACTTTTCTGGATGATGTTGGGGGAGGCGTTGTCGGAACTGGATTATGAACCACTCATATTGTTCATTTGTCCCAGTTTCACACACGCTAAAGCCCCAACTCAGTAGCACAGGTCATCAGTGATGAGCTGGTCCGTTGGACTTGTAAACCTGACAACTAACGTAACAAGCCTGAGAAACTGCTACATCAGTGTACGATAGTATAAGTGGTTCAGTTACACTGCACTGCACAATCGGAAAGTCACGATCATCCCAAATGTGTGGAGCTGGCTATGAAGTCCAAATTTTAAACCATCTCGAAGGTGTTACAACTGAGGCTTATCCGGAGGGCTTACATAAACACAGGCCTCCTAACCGAATCGGATTTGCGAACGGCCCCCAATACACTGCTGTAACCACAGTCACGTTAGCTGGTCCGAAGGCATAAGCGCAATTCAGGTCAATTCGCTCAGCTCCGTTGTCCCAACGGCTTGACCACCATGACTCACGACCGATGTCACCTGACTGTTGAAATTTCTCAATGTTTGCAATGGCAACACAGTTCTCGGAACGGACGTGCATTCATGAGAGCAAACGAGCAAAATGAAGATACGGTATTTTCGTAATTGATGATGTTTTCATTCAACGACAGATCACTGGAGCGCATTCAAGTACGAAGCAACTTCACAAAGTAGTGGAAGAATGATTAAACACCATTTTCCCGCAAAACATAAGACAAGTCATACTGAATTTCCATTTTCATTGCACCATTTATGGACTGTGAGATGACGTGATCTAGCCGTGTTGCCAAAACGCTAAGTGACCCACGATAGCTCCCAGTTTTGTGGCTATCTTATTGAATCCGATTTACTTCAAGTCCCAATTGGTTAGTGAGAAACGTTGAGGAAACTTTCGGGAAGCACCTCATTTGACTCCCTTTAAGGAGAGGCGGTGGACGATAGGTAAACCTGTTTCTGTAATTTACCGGCGAACCATATGTTGTACAGATAGTATTGGACCTCACTGGCGAGAAATGGCTATATATTCACAATATGCGCCTTCCGTGAAATGAAGGTATCGATTCTAAACTGCTTTCAATAGCAAGTGCACTTACAGTCTGTGCGTTCTCGTGGAGGCCAATTGGTTCATAAATACAAAGATCGTCTAGTTTGTGCTGAGTCAAAAAGTGTGCAGCATGCGAGGCAAAAGGGTATGGAATTGATATTTACGAACTAGGATGACAAATGTGCGCTTCTCGAAATGTGTTCAGTTAAGGGCATAAAGCAATCCCTATCAGGAAACGTGTTTTTACATCAACTGACCTTTCTGTAAGTGAAAATGCTTTTTGGCCCTCGTGTGACTGGTTTGTTGTTAATATATGTGTATGACTGTGGTTATGTTCGGTGGTGCTGGATCACGCTTTGCTGTGTCCATTAAGTTACTTTTTATTTATACGGCCTGAGGTGAAAGCGTGCAGACTACTCGTAAGTTTACGGCAAAGCATATGAATACGTTATCGGTTACCCATAAATCTCATGACATATTGGAATACGTAGTAGGTTCAATCGGCTAAAATCGAAATGCGAAATCTGTACACCCGTAGTAACGAGTGCTTTCTCATTCTGACAACGTTTTTGTTTGTACATATCGATATACAAAAAAGTAGGTACCAAGATATAGCAGTAATTTATCTTTATTCACCCCAGACAAGAAAATATTTGTCGACCAGCCGAT